>JAVSBT010042451.1:0-17674 GCA_033118115.1 Pharyngocirrus eroticus
AACAGATTTGGTAGGTCATCACATTATAATCCACATTTTAATGATCATTTAAAAAAAAAGAAAATTTGCCTATTAACAAAGAGTGTGAAAAAATGCTATTGATGAACTTTTTGTGTAAGTTACATGCAGTTACAAATTTCTTTTCCTAGGAAAATATGAAAAAGGTGATTGATAATGCTTATAAACAGTATGTGAAATCTAGACCAGCTCCTGCCAATGAATCCATAAAAAGAGTCAAAGAAATTAGAGAAACAGATATTGGATACCATCCCTTATTTTGTAAGTTTAAAGCTATTTGCTTTTTATCAGATTGAAAACATTCAAAATAATGTTAGTCACCCTTTTCTTTCTTCAATTCATTCTTTTCATTTGTTTTGAAAGTTTGAGAAATCAAATCCATAGATGTGTGTACTGTTATTTTTGTCATTTAGCTTCTGGTAGTGAAAGTACAGAGGATCATCGGAATCAGTTGCTTGAGGCAATGAAATCTTTTAGACCAAATGCAGTATGTATGATCTATTTCTTATCCTTTGTCTGTGTAATTTTGATATTTGAAAAGCAGTGGTATCTGTTTTATGCCTTTTCTCCAAATGTAGATTTGTTTTTTAATTCTTTCAGACCATTTTTGAAATAAATTCTAATAATAAAACACAAGCTTTTGAAGTTATGAAAAGGAAAAGAAACTGGCATGGTCAAACTATACAAGAGACTAGCCAAAAGAGACAGGAAAAAAAAAACAATTTCTTGAAATTGTCACATGAAAGTGACCCTTCTGCACAGACATTGTCAAGTGAAACAGATATACAAGTAAGAGTCCTGTTGTTCAGAACATCCATATTACCAATTCTGATTTTGTAAGGAACATTGGATTAGCTTTTTTATTTTGTGTATGAGAATCTAGTTTTTATGGTTGTTTTACTTTGTTCGATACCATTTCTCAAACAGGAAGCATTTAGTCGTGTGATACAACCAAAAGAATTTGATATTGATAAATTGTACGAACCACAAAAGAAGAAAAAGAGAAACTTACCAAAGAGAGATGAAGAAAACTTCCTATCCTACAGACCTAAAGATTATCAAACTGAAAAGGGGTATGACTAAATTTTAATAGACGAGTAAGAATATCAGCTCTATCATTTATTTTTTTCTTAGATTTAGATGGTCTTAATTTTAAAGTCTATACATAATATAATGTAATTAAAATCTTTAAGATACACAATGGGGACAAAAAGCAGCTTTGAACAAGATGCAGCCAATGCTGTATTAGATTTCACTGGAGATGATGACCAGACAACAAGAAGAATCAAGGGGCAAATGAAATGGTATGTGACTTTTGAATACAGTATTTACTTTTAAATCACCTATCATAATGAATTTTGTTTGCAAGTATAACAAATCTATACAGTGGAGTATTTTGTCAGTTTTACATATAAGTTTACTGTAGCAAAGCAATTATTGGAAAGTTTTAACTCGTGCATGTTTTCCTTTTTTTAAGGGATAGAAAAAAGAAAAAGTTTGTGAAAGATATAGGTCAAGAGGTAGGAAAGAAAAAGGTCAAGACTGAAAGTGGTACCTGGGTGTCAGCAACATACAAATCAAACCTGTATCCTTTCTCTGAAACTAAATGTTTACATCTGTACTGTTAAGCTTTTACTTGAACTGTAATTCAATGTGCAGATTAAATTAATTTTTTATTTGGGCTACCCTGTACTGAGTGTAGCATAAATATTAAGAAAATGGTTGAAACCTGGAGATTTTAGGGAGATTGCACAGTAATTTTTATATTGGAAATAAAACTGTTCCCCTCCTCCTCCAGTAATCACCCCCCCCCCCACCCTTCCTGTTATTTACTTTGGGTTTCTATGTAGAATCATATCATGGATTATGTTGTTCATATGTTTATTTAGCTGTATGAATGTTACTCTGTCAATCTACTGCTTCTTAACTAAACCCTCCCCAGATACAAGGATTGGTTAGATAAAAGTAAGGCATCACATGGTGATGAAGATGATGAGAGTGGTGATGAAAGAAAGCGTAGACCAGGAACTCCAGGGAGATTTCAAGTCATTGGTGGTGGACAGAGGAAGGGTAGAGGTAAATGAAAAGAAAATTGTATAATTATATAGTTTCTACATTAATGATATGTGTTGTCAAGAAATTCAATTTGGGTTTATTACTATCTTGGAGTTGTATGACTGACGTTGTATTATTTATTTATTTTTGCCATTTTTAGGTTTTCATCAGAAGCAAAAAGGAGAAGATAACCTAGGAAATAGAAAGGAACTGAAAAATAAAGACCAAATTGTTAAAGAAAGAAAAAGAAAAGCCAAACTTGAGTCATTTATGAAACATAAACATCAAAGAAAGGAGAAGAATAAAGCAATGCGTGGTGGTGGTCGTGGTGGTGGTGGTGGTCGTGGTGGTGGTAGAAGTGGGGGAGCTGGAAAGAGAGGGAAGCGCTGAAAATAGCAAAATATTAATTTTGTATTGATTGAATGAGAAAAAATGAGTTGTTCTGTGTGTAATAGACTGAAAAAATACAGAAATGTATTAAAAGGTGTTTTAAGATACACATCTATATTTGATGTTGGCAATACACATTGCATGTTAACTGGTTTGATGAAAACAGAGGATTTTATTGAATTTTAATTTCTTCTGTTAAAACAGACTTCTAAATCTGTTTTGGGCTGTATTCATAACATATTATGTATGAGTCTGTAAAAATAAACAAATTCAGAACTTCTTTGTAAATATTTTTTATTATTTCAAAAGGTCTCTGTATATCAAAATGTTCTGTAATAACAATTAAACAATAGCTGCAAGGAAGCATCGGTGTAATGTCAGCTTTTTCTAGCTTGAAAGGAAGAGAGATTAAAGACTCATTTCAAATTGTGTTCACCGATTCTATTTATGATCAAGAAATAAAGATAATTCCACAGTCATAATAATACACTTCAGGTTTCTACAACTATTGATTTGTAAAAAAAACATGGTCACAAAAGCCATGATTTTTTTAAAAGACCCTTGACCCATTCAATTACATAATTATGTAAATCAAAATACAAATATTTTGCATAGAATAAAGAACAGATTGATCTCTGCAAAGTATTATGTGTGACTAGCACTTGGTTTCATATTCTGTCCTTCGCAAAGCATACAAAACTTGAGCATTAAATACCTAACAAAAGCACTGGAAAACTGCTTGCGGATAATTATGATTTTCACTGCTTTGAGGATAACTTCCATATTTCTTGTAAAATGTACAACTTTCTTTCTCAACAATTGTAATAAGTATATGGTTATCAAAGCAATCATAATTATACATCATAATGTAATGTAAACATTACTACAACAATCCGTATAAAAATTCTATGTACAAACCATAACACAACTTACAATTGCATACACAAATTTCAAACAATCTGTTTGATTCATAATACATAATAGAGCACCATGACACCTTCATCCATTTTTATAAAAAAATACCAAATGAATGAACTCAAAAGACAACCAACAAACATAGCATAATTAATTTAACGCATAAAAAAATAAGATACTGGCATTTCCCATGCAATATATACTTCCATGATAACATTGTGTCATTGAGATTTTAAATATCCATTCCAAAGTTATAAAATGTGATATACATTGAATATGAAATAAAGATTCTTTTTCCTGATTATATGCATCCATTATAAAATTCTTCAAATATTCCAGTCTTGCATTTTTGCAAAACTATGCTAGTCTGGTGGAAGAAATATCTTGGGTATTGAGTATATAATTCAACATCAGTCTTGCATAAAAAACAAACTGAAGCCTCCCTTGCCTTCGTAAAATCGCAAAATAACGTTTTCTTAAAAGGGTTAAGGATAGAAGAGACCTTTTGATGACATCATCGTTGTCTTACATTTTGACTATTCTTTATTTTTCAAAATCACATTTGAAGTGGAAACATTTTTGTAGTTTTTCAGAACGGCTGATTTTTACATTGAAAAAGATGTATTCTAGCATTTCTTTACTAAAGCTATGAATATCAAAGGACGGTTTTGTTTCTTCACACTTTGAAATTTAAGGAGTTGATTAAATTTCATCCTTCTAAACTTTGATTTTATGGGGTTATTTTTATGCAGCCAACTTTGAGTCATATTTTGCTGTTGATAAGGAGCTTAAATATTAAAAAATATATAGGCCTACTATTTAATGTCCAAAATGTGTAATGAAAGTAATAAAAAGAGTTTAATACATGATATCATTAGATTGTTTCTTTTATCCTTAACAAAAACTAAAATTTTGATTGTCCAGTCACATCCGTGTACTTTATTTGGCATTTGCTGCTATATTGGAAACAAAAGACAATGGCACTTTAACTGTGTAGAAAGTTCACCTAGTCACAATTTCCTGTTCTCATTAGCATATCAGTGTATTCCCCGAACTCCATTTCGAGGTCTTTGCATAGGCTGGGATCATGGGATCTGCTACTAAGTATTGTGCATAGTTGAGCTCTTTTGCATTTTTCATCACAAGTGTGTGTTTGTCCATAAGACTTGAAATAATAGCTACAGAAAAATGAAAAATATATTGGAACGATGTTCAGCTTTAGAAATATATTTACCTCCCCATAATACATAAATTTGAAAGACTTGAAAGCGATCTGTACAGTGGATCAAACATATTTAGCGGTAAGACTTTATTAATACTATTGCTAAAATTCTACATACACATTTTGTCTTGTCACTTTTCTCAGTAAAAACAATTTTGCACAATTGCATAAAACATCATGTACAGTAGAATTCAACTGAATTTTACAAAAGCAGGGAAAGAGATTTTATTGATTCAAAAATGATAGTCTCAACTAACTTACTTGTAATATTTTTGGAAAGCTGTGTCATCATTTTTCAACTGATCAAACAATTTCTTCCAATTTTCTGGCAAGAGGTTGGTCATATTATAGGCACTCTGAAAATGTGAGGAACAATATCTTGTATGTTTTTTTAGGGAAATCTTCAGCATGAAACAGCTACTGATTAAGCAGAATTTGCATTTGTGTGATTCATGTTTTCCCAGAATTGACCAATTTGTATTATATGAAACTTTTGATACTGGGCAAGTACATGCTTTTTCAAAATTCCATATTCCGTATATGGCATATGGGAAGAAAAACATTACTAAGATCTCTTCTAACGTGAAGATGCTTAATTATATATTATATACATGTATAGAGTTGTTTAAAGAAATATGAAGTAAAATTTTCTATAAAATCTTACCATAGCTGAGTATTCAAATTCCCATTTTGCTTTTTTAGAGAGGTTGGCTTCTGTGAGGTTCATAATGTAATTTTCATGATCAACGACCATCTACAACAATGAAAATGTATGTTCATATTATTTGTAAAACTGCTCTATATTTGCAAAAGTTAACCCTTTATTTTCTATTTTTGAAGACCCTTTGTAACTTTGCATGATGGAACTTAATTATTTACTGAAAGCCTCTGTTTTCTAAATTGTTATGTTGGCCTAAACAGTACACAGCCTTTGTGAACTGGGTGTACTAGTAAAATTATAGAAATATAACAAAGTTGATATATGTATGCAGACCACAACTCTATCCCTCCTTCAAAAATAATAATGTAAACAAACTTCTTCTAGATTTACGTACAAATATCCAGGAATACCCTTTTTGAGATTTATTCAAGACTAGTATGTAATAATTCAGTTACATGGCATGAGCCATCATCAGAACATTGATATACATACCCTAGTTGAGTTTCCATGGTCACCATCTACAACGTAGATTCTATATCCTGGGTTGATATCTGAATAAGGAGTGACACTTGGACCAATGTATGCCACTCCCACAGGTCGAGTAAACTTGACATCATCAAAAAACAGAGTGTAGAGGTCATTGTGCACATGAGCGTAAAACTGAGCTGTCACTGTGCTTTCATACCTTAATGGAAAAAAATGTTTAAAAAAATAAATAAATGTGGGAGACAAGACGTACAGAATATGAATTAAGCACACAAACCCCTATACCTTACAACTAGCTGGATTTTCATGGTGCCCTCCCTTCCACTATTTGTAGATATAAAATGTAACAAAATCATTATAGTTTGGAGAGATATAATTGCTATGATCTATGCTACAAAAACAGATATCTTAATCATGGTTGTTGGCAATGCAAAAAATCAGTAGATACCTGTTGATTATTTTGTAAAAGTTCCAGCTCCAAGCTTTCAAGCAACCACTAGACCCAGGGGGAATGTGACCCAAGATGTGAACCTGATGAGAAAAAAAGACAACAAATTAATTGAAAAAACTGACTTTAATACCACAGACTCAAATATATGACATGATAATATCTAAAGGATAACAGCTTTAGGGCGTTTGTGTCTTGTTTAGCATGCGATAAAATATAATTTTAGGGATTCTCCACTGATTTTTGACAATTTACATTCAAATCTCTTTAACTGATTTTCAAGTTCTGGTGGTGTTTTTTTTCAAATCTTCTGATTTTGTTTCAAACCTGATTAATGCAAGATCTATCTACCTTTTCTTTGTTATTTTCTGCTTTTTGGAGTACACCAATCAACCACTGTAATTCATCTGCTGGATCTGTTGTATTCAAATACAACCAGCTAATATGAAAGAAAATCAGAGAAGCAAATGAGACACGACAAGCTATTTCAATCAACCCACATATCATCAACTGTGTTAACATAGACATATGGAGGCCTAATGGAAAAGGTAGCAGCCATTGAAGTGAGTACAAGATATCCACTGTTCAATCCCAAGCCATGGTGTTAAACAAGACACTTTACAATCATAAATTGTTTCAACACCCCTACTGTAGAATGTAGTACTTGGCTCTGCAACAATGGGGTGAAATTCCCTAAATCCAATATCTGATTTATGAAATGAATTTTTAGATTTGATAGTGATTTTCAGATAAGGAGTAATTAAAGAAACTTCATCTTACAAGTTCAAATTGTTGCAGTAGTTCATATTTAGTGATACAATCCTAAAGCCAGGCTGGACAAGGGTGGTATAGTAGGCTCCTCTGTGAAAGAAAAAGAAAAGTAATATTTCAAAATTAAAAAGAGGAGGAAGTAATGTTGAATGAAGCTAAGTTGGAGAAGCATGTTATACTATGATATATACAAAGCAATTTCTATAAATAATTCTTTAAAATCACAATGGCTTTCTTACAGAGTTCACTATAGTAGAATTAAAAACTGTCACCACATCACCATTGTAACTTTCTGTTTATTCTATGCATTTCAATAGTGAGGGAAACATAACAGGCCTCCCCAGAGAATGTAAAAACACTGGTAAAGAACCCTGCTTCTTACTAACTACAACAAAAAGTGTTCTCTGTTGGCTTTCACACCCAAATACATGCTAATAATCTCATTTATATATCAATATACAGTGATTTAATGAAAAAGTAATAAGGCAAGAAGTGAAAGCAAAATAAACACAGGTTGCTCCTGTTTTGTAGACTACAGACAGAAAAGATTAGGAGCAAAAGTTTCCTATACCGGGAAAAAAAACCACTCACTTTTTTATATCACTTAATGTATCATTTGGCAGCCACATACCCCATTGCTTGGCAAGTTCAGTGTACAACCACTGCGCAGATTCATTACCTTTGATTGATGGAATGGGGAAGCTGAAAATATCAATCAGAAATAAACAAGGTTATTCAAACTTTGTACTTTGCTTCACCTTTTTGCTTATTTTTTACTTGCTTGTGTCCTCGAAATTAATATTGTTTTCTTTTTATTCTCTTTAATTTTGCTACATTATTCTGAAAAGAACATCTTTCTGTAATGATAAAACATTTACAACAATTGGAAAAAAAGTTGTAGTAGCCCCCACCAGCTGTTCAACGTTTTGTATTTCTAGATTTAAGCCTATGATAAGTGTAAAGCAGATACATTTTACCATATAATATGACAAAGTATAATCTACCTATTGACTGGAACTCCCTCATGATTTCCAAGTGATGGATAAACAGGAGTATTAGGGAAATACTTCTGAAACATTTCAGTGATGTAATTCAAAACATTCAATTGTTCTTGTCTTGTCTGATTCCAAATTCTGTGACCAATCAAATCACCAAGCCAGATGATGTAATCAAACTGTGAAAAGGGAAATACATTGTGTAGGTGTTTTTTTTCTGTTTTGTTGGTTGTTGTTGTTTTTGTGGGGGGGGTTTTTTGTTCTTTTTTTTTTTGGAGGGGGGGGGGGGTTCATAACTGTTTCTGAAAGACAAGAAATATTTGATGTTGCTTAGATTAGTTTCTTGTGTCTGTTTCACCCCTTACCACCTTTTGGTTTACTTGGGTTGAGAGTTATGAAAAAAAAACGTTTTTAATCAGTGAAGCTAGAGAACCAAGGTCCCTGCCAGACCAAACAGGCAAATGGACTGCCCCCACCACTTACACCAAGCCAAATCACATGAGATTGAATTGTAAAACAAGTATCCTGCATATAAAATGTTTGCTCAGAGATCAACTTAGGCAACAGAAACCTTCAAAATTCATTTGTTTCCTTAATCAACATGCTATCAGGTCAAGTAGTTGAAAAAAATTCAAAACTGATAATTTTTACTACAGTGTGTATTCTTGAACATTTAATATGCAAAATCAACAGACTCACCTTCTCATTCTTTGAAAGATGATCAAATAGATTTTCAAGGGTCCATCTTGGTGTGTCACAATATCTGGCATCACCCCAATAACCTGCTGGGTCATGTTCTATAAAAACACATTCATTGAAAATACAATGACTCAAGTGCTCATAAAAACACATTACATTAGCTGGGTTTTATTGCTTCCACTAAGTTTAACAAAACCTTATTTTTATTTCCTGTAAGAATTCTTGGTATGAATAAGGAAGTCTTTGAGACACCAAAAAGAATCAATATTTGCAAAATAAAATTCGAATTTATATATAGAAATACATGTAGCCATAATATTCTGAATACTGTTATTACCAAACATTGGTGGTAAATGGCTAGTACCAAAGTACAATACCAGTAGAACTAAAAACAACCTTTTTAACTGTCTGCCATCCATTTTAAATAATATGGACTAGTCTATCCATGTATGTATTTTAATTTGTATGCCTGTGATAACTTCCTTTTAAAGCCTGTATTGTATAACATTTGCTTTTAAAACTGTTTTTTTATGTGCTTGTTCCATTTTTATTGTGCTGTATAATGATGAGGAAATAAAGTCATTTATCTTTCTACCCAAATAGATGATTCTTTCTGCAACATTTTATTGCACACATGGTAGGCATGGATACAGCTCAATAGTTGAGCATTTTGGGGTGTAAAACCTTTTGGAGTTAGTTTGATATCTTATGAATTACACAGGAATTTTCTTACTTGGAGGCCCATCATCTTCATGACAGCATACAGGCTCATGGCATTCAGCATTAGACCCGACTTTATATTTGAAGTCAACATGAATGTCTGCCAGCTGCAAAACTCTTAGTTTTTTTGTTCCTTTCTAAAATTTGATGAAAAGGTATAATACAACACTATAAAAAGTAGATGATCATTGATATAAACCATGGAAACCTCTAACATTGAGACATGGTGGTCTAATGAATAAATGCAGTGGCCACTGAACTGAGTCCAAGAGATCCCCACTTGGTTCCAAGGTCAAAACATTATGGTATGGTACTGCTTTAGTGTTCCTAATGTGTGCTTAAAAGTGAACCATCTTATGTACTTAGCTTAGGTAAAGAAATAGAACTTTGGACTGTATGTAAACAGGAATAAAAACAAGGAAATGTAGTGTTCTCTTCCTGATGGGAATGATGTCATACCCAGTATTGAAACTCCCAGTGCTATCTAATAATCTTAGAGGCTTTCAAAAAGTTTCTTTCAGAATATCTTGCTACTCCTAATAGGTGATTTTTTTTTGTGCTTTTTCATTGTTAAAAAGTAAAGAAGCATTCCAGAATAATAAATGCATACATGTAATTAGCTGTAAGAATGTTTAACCCACTGTACAAATATCTAGAAGTCTTTAGCATTGCACAAAACAATTATCACACTTACCTTTGGAGCAATAATGTTGATAGGAGGTTTCTTTGAATTTGGGAAAGAGACATTCCACATTTGGAATGGGTCATAAAAATCCCCACATTTCTGTCCAAATATAAAGCCACATACTTCATCTGAATTTAGTACAAGATCACCAACCACAGTCAAAACTTCATCCTGAATTTGAAAATGAGTTGAAATTAGCTATCAAAGAGGACACTTAAAAATAGAACAATGTCAAATCAAAATATTTCAATGAAACATTCTGACTCCTGTCCCTAGTCTATACAAAAGTAGCATAGTTATAGTGAACAATGTCTGTCAAGGATTATAATAATTATTGAATTTAAAGATTATACATCATCATGGTAATGTTGTAGTGTTGGTCAGTCAAAAGAACATTGTACAATTGACTGACACTAATGACAATGTAAAATGAATCTTGCTCGTTGTGCCTTTGTTATCATGTTTTTGAAGGTATAAAAATTACTATTGTTTCAGTTTTGTTATTCTTTCTTTCTCTTTTAGAGATAGATGATAACATTTGAAAGGGTTTGCAAAGACTAATATACATGAAGGACACTGATATGAATGTTGTGTACAATGAGAATAATTGAAGATTTTATCAAAGTCAAACTGCAAATCAAAATCTTACCCTAAATTGCTTGACAACATCATCACAAACTTTATCACTTTCAATTCTAAATTTCTTGCAAAAAGATTGCACAAGTTTAACAATCTCCTCTTGGGCTATGTCCAGTTCTAAAGCAGTCTGCAATACATTAATTATCAGTTTACATGCAGTACAGTTTACTATATGGAATCCTCCTTTTGCTTCAACATGACTTGTTCCTTTTTTAATTGAGTCTAAGGATTGGGATAGTTTTGTGATAATTTCTGTCCCATGGTTTGTCTTTTCTTTTTTGGTAAGTTCATCATTCTTCTGTCCATTTGTCTCTTTCAATTGGTTGATTCTTTCTATTGTCTCATAAAACTGATGAACCACTGCTTGTTGTGATCTGGGATAAGAATATTGAGACTGGTCCATGGAGAAGGGCTGACTCCCCCTTATTTTTCTAGAAAGGTAAGTATTGTATTCTTCATTGTATAGTGGTGTTCCATTTGTTTCACACAGAAAAACAGATAAAATTGTGCACAAAAGAAGGCCACTATACTGCTTCGGAGTCATCTTTCAAAAACAACAAAAATCACAAATCCCTTATAAGGCTTATTCTATTCCTTTCGTTTTCTGCAAATCACAGTTCTTCTGACAGTTCTGTCCGTTTTGAGTTCTGTATCCTGCAAATCACAGTTCTCTTAGTTCTTGCAAAACATGTTGCATTTCGTGGCCTTCAGCAGTACAAAGGTCTGAAAAAGATAAAACAAATGGTTCTCATGTCAACTATTCAATAACATGCAATCACATGAGATAACTGTTAGTGTTAATATACAATAACTCATTGGTAATTTACTGAATCAATTTTACAAATTCTATCAAAACATCTCATTGTCAATCAAATTTGGTAACGATAAAGCAATAACAATGTTTTGGTTTTTGTGTACTTACATCCCTTTCGTCAAATAAGTCAAAACTTTCTTCATGGTTATCGTATGACGTGAGCGTGACTTATTACATAATGTTTTGCACATTATAGTACACACCTTTAATATCCAAACATTGTATTCATGACTGTATTTACATAACATACTCACACCGGAAGTGGTATCACATGATAGTTTGTTCGCTATGTAACAGTTCACCATATTTTTGCTAACGAAAATTACTACAACTTAGTTATATTGTAATAAAAACACAACTTTATTTATGTGAGCAATAATTATTTTCCGAGATATGTGCATTGCATTCTAGAATCTCAATTTAATATCAAATTAACTTTGTCTACAAATATACAGATCATATTACATAGAGTGTTTAACTTATTATTTAGAAAAAATGGCTTCCAGCAGTCAAAATGACGTTCGCCAAAGGCATAATGTCCCAAACAGTCCCCAGGAAGCAAACTCACCCTATTCAAATGGTTATCAGGGCTACTCTAAAGCTGCGTACGAGAATCAAGGGGAACTGTCATCAAACGCTGACAATTCACAAAGAAAATATGCATCTCTCCAAGAATATTCAGAAGCTGTCCGGCAATGGTGCTGGCAATATCATACATGGAACTCGATGAATACGTTTTATTCTAATCTTTCATTATATACAATGTGTAATATGTACAACCAGTTCCCTGGTAGTTGCCAGTCTACAGGTGAAAATGTGCCTGGCGTAGACAGGAACGGAAACATAAATTTCATGAATGTTCCCAACCCTAGAACGGGTGAAACAGCCGAAGCAGCTCAGGTTCCTGGTCCTGGTAGAGTTAATCTGGGTTGGTTGGCGAATTTTAACTTTTCATTTGTTATGACTTTCAGACTAAAGTTTCAACAGTAAATTCATCAGATTCTGTGCAATAAATATTTCTGACTATTTTTCCACGATTTTCTGAATTCAATGTCATTGTGTGGGTGTGTACAAGTACACCTGATAGTGATGATGTTGCTAGTTACTTTGAGAAGAGTCTAAGATCCCTTGAATTGAAAAATTGTTGGGTCACATTAGACCATATAAGGGAAAGGGTGGTTATTGATACTATGTTCAACTTTTTCTCTTTTTTTTCAGGAACAAGATATAAAATACCTTCTCTTTGGAGAAGGGTGACAGCAGAATTCATAGACTTTTTTTTACTGTTCATCATTAAATTGGCAGTGACTTTATTATCTGTAGAATACATGGGGCTTGTGTAAGTGTTTCTACATATCTAATTAGGAAACATTCATTAATAAGTTAAGAAACTTGATGGATTTGTAATCATTGTTTCTTTTTTTTCAGTCTTTGATATTTCATCATAAGACAATAATAATGTCCTCTTTTATCTTATATTACTTAATCATTTAATATCTTTCTAAATATTCTAAATTAAATACAGCTTTTCAGATAAACCCTACTACAAATTTCCATTTTTGGAAGATATAGGAGATGATGTAACTGTTGAAGAAATGTTTGAAATGCTTGTTTGGGCTTTGTTGTATAGGTCCTGGGTTAGTTTATATGAGGTCAGTTAGACATAAGATAAAAGCCTTTTCCTGTACTCGGTGATGCTTTGTTTCACTTAGTAATTACTTGCTTTACTCTTCTTGTTGCTTGTTGTATTGTATATCATGTGGATGTTGTCATGTGCTTAGACTATATGGCCAAGCCTTATACAAGGAGTTACAAAATTTGAAGTTTATAAAATTATTGGATACATAGCTACCTTTCATTCAGATATGGATCATGCTATTGGTCAAAATTTACGATGCTCTGGCAACAAGAAGACATGATATGTAATATGACACAAAACGATATGATTAACCTGTTTTCTTTTTTTTCTGTTCTCTTGATTGGTTGCAGAGATATTGACCAATATGATTTAGACCAATTGCTTAACCAAGACATAGACTATAATGTAGCTTTTGCTATGACCTCTGAACTCATCGCAATGGAAGTCATAAATAGGATCTTCATTTGTATATTTGAGGTAAATGAATTACAATGTTTGCGCAATATTTCGCTGCATGTTGTTTTTTTTTAAGTCCAGGGGACCATAAACCATTGACATTTTTAAACAACTAGATATAACATAAAATGAATGAACAGGGTAGTTTTCAATCTTAGCTTAATTTTCAAATAATTTCTCAGATCAAGCAAGGTAATTACAATGCCATTATCAATTCTTCTTTGGAAATGCCAAGAAAGCAACCTGTAGAATTCAGACTTACGAGAAATACATTACAGTTCTTGTGATTCATTTGTGAACACAATGCAGATTGAATAACTAACATTGGCTGCTTTTTGCAACTGCATTTAGGTTGGGAAAACACCATAATATGTGGTAATATTATTCTAATTATACAAAATGCTGATAATTCATATAGTTACATAGTTTCCATGGTACACTACCAGTGATTAGATCTATGACTTCCATTTCACTTGAGGACAAAACTTTTATTCACATGATATCAGCTCTCCACACTGAATTCTATTTTGCTTCCTCTTTTCTCATGTTAAATCCATTGCTTTCAAACTATGCTTTTGTAGTAGTTTGTATTTGATAGGTGTCAACACTATTACCACTAACATAAGGTTCATTTCAATATTAATCCTATGTTTAAAATATATGACATTCTGAATCAGATATTGAATGGTCATACTTTATGTAGCAAATTTTCGTTCATCAGAAAACTTCTGTTCTTAGCTAGAGTTTGCAAAAGTATGAAACAATCTTTGACTTAAATAGAGTAAAGTAAATCCCAACGACTTGTATCTCTCCATTTAAATCAACGTATTACACTACAATTACATCCTGATTACAATTATATAATTTTGAAAAATAAATATATATTTTTATAATTGGTGTTGTACTATGTTAATTTCAGACCCTGTGCATAAGACGAGGAATAGGTGGCATTGTTGGTGGAGCAACTCCTGGCAAAAGAATGATGGGTTTAAAAGTTATATCATGTGAAGAAGTGTTAGAACTACCTGATGACAGAGTGTATGTGATACCAGCCCAGGACATGGGATTTTTAAGGTATAAACAGCCTGCTATTACACACATTATCCATTCAATTTGTTTCTTTTTTTACGATACTAAGAGGGGTAGCCTCATCCTTCAGTTTGTCATAGTGTTTTTTTGTTTGCACATATTTAGACCTGTAGAATGATTTGAACAGTATTATATTTCATAATTATTATTATTTATTCTTGATTTTTTGATTTTTTTCAGTGCTTTGGTGAGATCTGTGATAAAAAACTTTTCCCTGGCTTTCTTTTTTCCTGTGTGTTTTACGGTTTTCTTTTTTCAACACAACCGTGCAGCCTATGATGTTATTTCTAACAGTATAGTGGTACAGTGCAGAGATGATGAAATGGAACAACAACAACAAGGCTAACAACAGTATCAAGCATTGAGTATGTTGGGGAATATTTATAGTAAGGATGTGGTCCATTATAAGTAATGATTGTCTGAGTATTGTTTGTCATCATAAAATCTCTTTTGGTAACTGACAGTACTTAAGTTATTTATATATGGGAGCATGATGGCTCAGTAACAAGCATGTGCCTAAAGATCAGAAGTGTGAGTGTTAGATCCCAACCTTTGAGGAATGTCTGTGTCATTGGGAAATATATTTGGTCCAAATTTTCCTTCTTCACGCAAGAAACATTAAATTGGTACGAGAAGAAATTCATTGAAAGTAAACTGGGATGGACTAGTATCCTATTTAGGGGAGTGAAAGCTCTCAGTCACATGTGCTACAGAAATTTGAGATAAGCACCGGCCTGATAGGCCTTAATGGCCCACTTGGTTTTTAGCTTACTTTTACTTTATCTATATCTTCATATTTTTTTTGGTAAACCAAAATCTTGGATATATCAGAACTGATGGATGTTCAAGCACATATATGTTCAATTTATCTGAATCAATTTCAGTCTGGATGCTGTTAAGCGTTGTGCAAAGGTCTAAACTTTGGCAATGAAATTCACGGGCAATACAGTTCTACTTTAAGTATTGACTTCTAAAATAAATATTTCATGGTTAATTATCCAATGATAGTTACTTACAAGGGGGATACAGCTTTTTTTCAATCAGTATAGTTTGGCTGTTGTTTCAGATATGATCATTTGTTGTATTGCTGTTGTTAAAAGACAGAGAAAGGGTGATGAACTAGAACTTTGAGTTAACAAGACACATAAATTTGAGAGGTGAAAAAGTGCCTTTTTTTAATCCATGCGAATATCATAATCATTTTCCAATACATTATCTAAATGTTTTAGGTAAACAACATTGTACCTGCTCTGTATTTTGATAAATGAAGTTAGGAGTGGGCAATTGTTAATTAATGTTTTCATTTTGGGTTGTATTGTAATAATTTTGTATGTATTATACACATAAAGCATCCACCCATTTTTTTAGCGTTCGGTTACCCTTGCACTAGATACAATTTCTTCTTGACCTACAATCTGTAATGTCAAATAATTTTTTGTTGATAAATATTTAAAAAAAAGGGTATATCTTTTCAAATTGATAAGTTTGTGTTTTTAGGAGTCACATTTTGTATATCATGGATAAAAATCACATTTGCTACTGGTAGAAATAGTTCTCATGATATAAACTGTATCTTCTCACAGGATTGTCCAAAAATCAAGGATTGAAAAAAAAAATGTTGTACTGATATGATTTGTTGACTTCTACTTATTGTGTATTCTGAATTAAACTGAAAAATGTTATTTGATTCTAGTCAACTAATTTTACTGAAACCGGTATATATAAAATTGTAGTTTTCAAACTGTGTCAAAGAAAGTGTAACACATTAAATGTTTATGTAGATTCATGTAACCAGTGTTTCATCATACATAGGAAACAAATTGATTCTTCATTGATAAAAAAAAATGATTATGAAATTATAATATAGTATGATTCATGTGTATTGTTTGACAGGGATTTTCTGGTAATGTAGAAAGCACAGTTGTATGTGGTTCCAGATCCTTGCATAATACCAAGTAGAAGAATTCCCATCCACCAATGTTGTGGTTTTGTACATTTGTGATAGAGGTCTTACCAATTGGATGTTAAATTGTATTTGTTACCTATAGTATGCAAACAGTGTAATTGTCTATCAATATCAATAAACTATCGTCACATCATTTGTACCTGAAAGGTTATTTGTTAAATTTATTTTGTATCTTTACATTTTATTCCCCTGGCTGGAGGATATTAATTAAACCTTATGGAAATTATGCTTGAAAATTAGATTTTATCAGATGAAAATGAATTTATTTCATATAAAAGCAATATTCTAGAAATTACATTACTGGTAAACACTTTATGCTGTAGAAATGAACAAATGTGGAGAATGGAATAAAAACATTTTATTTCTTTTATGTAATAAATGTATCTAAATAGGTCCATATTAATTATTCTCACATCTGCATCTTTCAGATGGGCAGTGTGGAGGTACATGTGCACAGTTGGATACACACCATTCATTCATTCCTGGCATACCAGCCCAATCACCAATGGCAGTACAACCTACCCCAGGGATGAAAGTTGGTTCTGGTGGAGTTGTGGTTGTTGGTGGAGGGTTAGTTGGTCCTTGAGTGGGTCCTTGGGTAGGTGGAGGGTCAGTTGGTCCTTGAGTGGGTCCTTGGGTAGGTGGAGGGTTAGTTGGTCCATTAGTGGGTCCTTGGGTAGGTGCAGGGGTTTCTGCTGGAGTAGTGCCTTGTGTATCATCTCTAATGGCAATATCTGAACATCCATAGAACTGTTCTTGTGGTCCACAGCCAACACACCCATTGCCAGTGTCAGGGTCAACACCCCATGAATTTCCTAAGTAAAAGAGAGACAATTAGACATATACATGTAATTACAATAAATCCTTTTAGAGGTCTTCAGGTTAAAATGAAAATAATAATCACTCACTTTAAAAAAAAAGCAAAGAGACAGGCGCGGCGCAACAGGAAAAATATTGGGGGGGCCAAATATGTAATCCCAAATTTTACAAACCGTGGGGGGGGGGG
>JAVSBT010042673.1:2812-17661 GCA_033118115.1 Pharyngocirrus eroticus
GTAGCATTATAACCGGCTCATAAATCACAATGTGATAAGTGTATGGTCAATATTAGTTTTGGTCAATGTAGAAAAAAACTTAGTTGGTCTTTGCATGAAATATATGCCTTCGAAATCAATAATAATGTTCATTTCACAAAGAAGGGTTAGGCTTTTTAATTGTATTACTACTGTTATAGTGTTTGAAGGTGAATTGATATTTTCTTTCAATACATGTATTTCATAGATGCTGGTTTTAGTTTTCTATTTTTGTCATAAACCATTTTTCCCCAATGAAATTAGAATGTTTATAAATAACATAAGAAATAAAAATTTGTGATTAATGTTGATACCACTCCACACAGCCACGATCATAAAGACTATGGATTTAACCTTGCCACAACTGTAATCAGCACGTAACTTTGTATGCAAGCCTATAATCTGACATAAAAATGACCCTAGCCAAGCTGAAAATCAATCAAGATTACCTCTAAATAGAAGTCAATTGAATATTAATGAACTTTCCAGGATTAATTACACAATAATAGCACTCTGTGCCACACCCAGATTTAATCAGGATTAACATGTAAATAAGCCATTTTCACACCTTTATTGTACATGATTATGGGTGATTTTCAACAATATTACTCTAAACCCTTTCAAGTTCATGGATATTGTACTGTACACATACATGTAAGTGTACAACAAAACCCTATAATACTAGAGCATCATTAGCATGGTGTAATTTACATTTTTTGTTGACATTTCCAACATATTTGATGTCATCATGATATATCAAACACATGATTTATAAATTTAAAGGATCACAGAATTTATAGCACCAAAGTTTGGTCTGGTACTAAGCTTTGCATGTATGTTGCTCAGAGTCATGATTTCTATGAACATAATCGCAACGATAAAGCCTTGCGCAAGGCAAGAAATCACTTCTTTTCCTCAGCAAAAAAATTCTATAGATTGGACCTTTAAACATTTGATATTGCCAAAATATAGCCTGTATTTCAATACTTTTACACAAAAAGCTGCACTTCACTGTATCTCATCAGCATTCTGATCTGAACGCGATTTTATTTTTGAAATATCAACCTGCATTCGACTTGAATAAATCTAAATAAATATACTAATTGCAAGGCATCTGTTCTGACTCTTTACTATGGCATCTCCATCAATCAAAATATTGAATTAATGAACAAATATGCTTACACAAATCTTTTGAAACAATATATCCAAGAAATCCTTTCCTCAAATATTATTCTTATTCAATAAATATAGTATTGGATTGTTTGTTAGAGAAGGGAGTGGGGGGGTCACAATGAATCTTATATTCCGTCTGAACATACCAAGATGTTGACCTTATTATAATAGATCATCGTAAATAAACACTAATTTTCTCCATATTGACAGCCATGTATAATATTAGTTACTTTGTAGATTCACTAATCAAAAGCAACAAAAAAGAATAGTGAAACTAAGATATTCCTCATCATTTTTCACAGGCTTCCCTTTGAATAATTTGCCTAATGAAGTCAATTATCCAATTCTAGGAAAATTATCTATTCTGATTTTCAAAGACTGGTTCTAATTCATCCTCAATTAACTGCTAGAGTCTGTGTAACTCAAAAAAGGAAATATTCCATAAGAGAAATATATGATATAAACAGAGGATGTTTTGTAAACAGTGCATCAAAACGATTCATTTTTAATCTTAAAATCCTGTTCTTTATCATATAGGACCAAAAAGACAAGGATTAACACAGCCACATATGAATGACATTTAGTTTCTTGTTATGAAGACGTATTGTTACACTGTGTGCCTTAGAATTCTTGTGTGTCACAATCTAAGGACATTATCATACAGTTGCTAATAGTCCAAGTATATTTTATGACAGCAGTGTTTTTTTGTTAAGCATATGGTATAAGCTTGTTATGTCTAAGTGCTGTATTCTATGACCAATGTATAAGATTATATTATGTTGACTATGAGACATGCTGAAAAATAGGATATGATTTATATGTGCTGTACTGTAAAATAATGAATCTACATCCTTAAAATTACAACATTATGTTATATAAGTTTACATGTTTAACATAACATTAAAAAAAGTACGTTGAATAAATAACAGTTAAAACAAATTACAAAAAAAAGGCACATGTATATCTTACAAAGCTGAACAAGCATTTTGCCTATATTAACATAATACTCATAAGCTGACATTATTTAGAAGCAAAAAAGCCACTCCGAATAGGTTCATTTTTGAATTCATTTGCATATTTTCGTTGTTACAATAATTGCCTGAAGATGTTGTAGTTTTTTTTGAAAATTTGCAAATAAATTAAAAAATGAACCTATTCACAGTGTTTTTTTTTGCTTCTGTCATTATTTAGAAGGCACATGCATTTACACTTGCGTGGAAAGCCCTAATTCTTCAAGAAGGTTTGGATTATGCATCCATTCAACTTCTGCTTCTGAATTAGGCATTATCAAACACATAAACCTTTTCCCAGTGTTGACATCTATAGGATATATAGTAATTGGAGCAAAAGGTTCATTATCAGATACATAGCTACATAACTTATTGTAAACATCTTGGAATTGATGTCTTAAACTCACACCTCTTTGTCTGAGCTTTCTTTGCATATTGATGAAGCATACTTCTCTTGCCTTTTTCTCCTCCATATTTTCTGTAAATTCAGAGCCAGGCACAGCTGTAAGTATCATAGTTTCTGGTTCTTCTTTGCTTCCAAATCTTTTCGTATTCTGGGGCGTATGAAGACGTAATCTGGCACACCGTTTGATGGTTGGTCCTTCTTTCCTTGGCAATGGCCAAGAAGGAACATCATGTCCAGCTACAATAGCAACTTCCACCACATACTTAAGATCTGGGTTATACTGCTTACACATATCGACCAACTCAAAGAGATGATCGCCGAAAATATCCAGCCCTATTTCTTGCATTTCTTTAACAGACACATAAGAGGGCGGGGTTTCAATCTCAAGCATACCCATTCTCACAAAGGCATCTGCCTTTTCCTGAGTTGAAAATACAATCATTACACAGCCCCTACCTTTTGATAAGTATCCAGTTCTTGCAAGTTTTGTAAAATGTTCAGACAGATTATCTTCATCATGAATTTTTTTAATGACATGTTTTGCACTACTATTAGCCCTACTAAAAAGGCATTTTTTCTTATGTCTTACCCAATGTGCCTTGCGGCACTCTCTGCTGCAGTAGTATGTGTAACAATTATGACAAGTCTTGAAGCTTTTCCTTGCTTCTTTCAGATCAGTACTCTTTTTACATTTTCCATTACGACATTTCACAATTACCACTTCCTCCGTGAGTTTATCTCTAGACTCCGAATCAGTACTATCCCCTATTCCGTTAGCTTGTTCACCAACAAGACTTTCTGAACTTCTTGTATCCACAGATGTCATACTACTATGGGGAGTTTGTGCTTTCTTTAGGAGCCTGAAGATATTTCCTTGAGGCGTATCATTGAGATCTAAGTGAGTACTACTAATACTAGCTGTTTCCGAGTCATAATTGGGAGATTTCTCAATTGCTAATAGTCCATCTAAAACTTCTTCTAGAGATTTTTCTTTGTCAACAGGTTTCTTGTTTTGTTTTTCAGTTTTTGATAAAAATGATTCGGTCATGGTCATCTGAACTTTGCTTGATTCCATATTCAAAGGTGACCTACTTCTCGGAGATTTTCTTTTGGACATAGGTGACCCATAATAAGACAAAACAGGAAAAGAATCTCTGGATTTTTCTTCGTTAGAGTCCATTGTATCAGAGTTCTGTTCATTAGTAGGAGATAAATCTAGATTCATTTCATCTATTGTCCTACTTGGGGTCATGAACTCACTGTAGCGCATACTTTCCTCAGAAGAAATAAGTCTTGCTCTTTCCCTCATTTCTCTTTCTTGGCTTGACATAGGTTCTCTAGGAGATGAAGTTTGGTTTGGCTTAATGGTAGTAGTAAAAACACCACTGTCATCAAATGAAGTTTGTGGAATCCCTCCAGGTAGATTTTGATCCCCAGTCCTAGAATTCAAATTCAATCTCAAATCATTTCTAGGAGCTTGATCTCTATAGGCAGGTCCTTGGTGACCCTGATATGGGTACCTTGGCTGTCTAGAAGTACTATTATTACTTCCATTTTGGTTTTGTATTACATTTCTAGATTGTCTAACACCTCTATCATTAAATCTTTCACTAGGAGAAATATCATGGGGACTATGAGATGGTGTTGATGTCCCAACAGGTGGCTCTGTGAGTCGGGTCTTTATTGTATTCACTCTAGTACTAACCTCCTCCTGTTTCCTACTTGTATTCAAAGTCACATAACTCCTTGCTACAAAGTGGTGTTGTTCATTTGATTTATTGCCTGCCATATTGGACTGATAATCCCTTTCATTCTGTGTATTATGCCCATGCATTCTTAAGCTTGTCACAGTGGTAGTATGCGGACTTGGTTTATTTGTTGATAATCTCTCTTCACTAGATAACCTCTCTGGACCTTGATACATATTCATAGTGTGTGTATTTTTGCCAGGCTTAAGCTCTGACGACTCTTGTTCAACTACATATCTCTTTCCATACAAACTACTTGTTTGACTTGTTTCAACTGTACTTACATTTCTAGAATCATAGTCAAAATTTGTCTCTTGTGGTTTTGAAACTCTCTGTGAACTTATTCCTTTTTGGGATTGATCTTTTGAAACTGTCTGTGAAATGATTCCTTTTTGCGATTTTTGTTGTTCTGAACTCTTTGAAACTTTCTGTGAACTAGTCCCTCTTTGCGATTGTTGTTCTGAACTCTTTGAAACTTTCTGTGAAGTTATTCCTTTTTGCGTTTTTTGTTGTTCTGAACTCTTTGAACCTTTGCCTAATGATCTTGTACTGGATCTATACTTTCCAACTATATTTTCTTTATTGAACATTTCAAATGGAAACCTTCCAAACTGACAAGGATCTTCTTCAGAAGGGTCAGGTTCTGCCAATATTTCTTCCATTGATTTCACTTTGATCGGCTTTAAGACCATGTTTTGTGACTCTCTCTTATAACGCTCACTAGGTAACTCAAATTTCTGGAAGTCATCGCCTGGTGTTGACGGTACACTATTATTTGGAGATCTAAGTTTACCTGGATTTGACACTCTATGCTTAATGATGACAGCTCGAGTACCTATTGGTTTAGCATTCTCTTGTGTGGACTCATTGCTGGCAGCTTGCCATTTTTTGTTGAGACTCGGATTACTAAGATTTTTTTTGGTGTTTTTCAAATCCAATTCTTTACTAAGTTTGCCATCTGAAGGCTTATACCATGAAGGAATATTTAATTTATTCAAAGACTCACAAATCCTTAATTCATAAGCACTTTTGCTTTTCTGCTCTGTATCCTGAGTTGGAACTTCTCTACTTTCTGAAACAGTTTGCTTTTGATCGTTTGACCTCAGTGACCCCACACTTTTATGCGTTTCAAAGTCATCTGTAAATTCAAATGTCTTCAGATTGCTGGTCTTAAGACTGGTCATACTTTGAGTTTTGTACAGGAAGGCATTGTCTAAATCAGTTTCAAAAATGAGAGGAGTTTTTCTTGTTTCCCCACTATCTATGTCAGTTTCAAATAAAGAGGTGCGGGAAATTCTGTTGGTGAAAAACTGATGGGGGAGTGCACCAAGAGACCTGCATCGGCGCAATTCAGAACCATCAATTAATCTAGTGAAAGAATTCTGTCTACTACGGCGAGGTGTTGAATCTAAACCACTGCTATTTAGATTACTCCCAAAACTTTTACTTGATTTTAAAGATTCAGGAATTTTCCAATATTTCTCCATTGGGACACCTGGTGGCGCTTTGTACTTAGTATTCAGAATTCTATTCTTTGCATCTTCAATTTTCTTTGAATGCACAGCATTACTTTCTATTCTTGGCACTTCATCAATGTCAATATCTACAAGCACCATTTCAGATCTTGGGGACAGTACTTTTCTATCTCTGGATACAGCCATTTCATACCAATCTCTTTTACTTGTATCTGAGCTAGATTCTTCAGAACTTACTGAAGATGCTTTCTTCTGTGCCTCTTCACTTTTGGTCATGAAAACACTTCTTGATTCGTTGATTTTCAGTCGACTGACAGGAAGACTTTTAGGGGGTAGGGCTACATAGTCTTGTAAATGGCTTGGTTTTTCAACCACTGGTTTAGTTAAAACAGAGTCGTAAGGTTTACTTACTTTGTCCACTACCTCAGAGTCTTTCTGTCTTGACCATAACATATTGTCAATTCTGTTTAAACTGTCTGCAATACTGAATTGAGAAACATTTCCAGGAGGTTTAACAGCTTTACTTTCTGTTTTGGACTGTTCTTTTTCTGTTGCTTTATTTTCCTTGCCACTTTCAATGTAAGTACCCTTACTGTAGGATGTTTTGCCTACTTCTTGCATTTTTTGTGGTTTTTGTTGAGTTGATGATGCTATCTGCTGTCCATATTCATTAGGCAATTTATTCAAAGCCTGTGTCCCCAAAATTGGCTTATTATGTTTATCAATATTTGCTGGATCATTCTTTCTTGTAGGCACAGGTGTCCCCATTTCACTTCCACTTTCAGCCTCAGATAACATGACAAAATCAACACTAGGTTGCATTTTTTCATCCGCCACAACTTTGAGGATAACATCATCAACCAATCCTTCCTCTTCACTTCCGAGACTTCCTGTTCCTGTCACATAAAAAAAACGTCTATCAGAAGCATTTATTTGGTCATTGTCATTTCCCACACTACCACCCTGATTTAATCCTTTTCCTGTCATATCACTTCTTTGGCCAATGAAGGACTGTGCGGTTTGAGATGCAGGTACAACTGGGATTTTTCTGTTCAAAGCTGGTGACATGCCTAATTTTTCCTGTTGATATGCCATCAACACTTGTCTTGATACTTTATCCACAGCTTGATTTAAAGCAGTCCTGTTTTGTTTGTTTTTAGGAACAGGAATAGGCGACGATTCTGAAGAAAGGATGTCTTTGACAGCTTGGCTAATCATTTCTGCTAAATCTCTATTTTCTGCTTTTCCTGGAAGTTTACATTCCACAGTTTTTCTCTCTTTGTGATCTTTTCCTTGTTCAATTGTTATTGAAAGTTTTCTATTTTCTAGTTGTGCTAATTGTGCCTCTTCTACTTCATACTGCATTTGTTCACCTAATGCCTTGATCGCTCCCAGCTGTTTATCCGAGGATGTAGGTCTTGGGGGCTTTTCTCTCTCTTCCATTGAACAAGATGTTGATATGAAGACATTAACATCATTATTTAACTCTCTAGGGTCATGATATTGTTCTCTTGGATCCTCCCACGGTGGACTCCACGGAGGAGGAGGTATTGATGTAGCCCTGGCAACAGCAACATAAGGGTCAGACTGCGGGTAAAACATCTCCTGTGACTCCATCTCTCTAGATGGAGGCAGTGAGTTGAATACATAATCAGTACTAGCCCTGTGTTGCTGTTCATGCATAGAAGATCTTTGATACCGATAAGGTTCTCTCTGTAATGAAGCATGCTTAATTAGGTGCCTCTGCGGTGGTTCCTCCCTGGGTGGCATATTGTGAAACCCCCTGGTTTGCATTTGACCCTGGGGTGCCATGTTTGCTCTATCATATTGGTATTGTGGATGATCATAATGTTGATCTTTCATGATTGGTCCAGTCAACATTTCATTTGAATATCGAGGTACATTATAATTCATTTCTCTATTTGCATTCATTGTTGATCTTTCAGAAGCATTTTCTATATGTCTATCATAACTTGTAAAGTTCATTCTAGGTCTCACGTTTTCTTGTAACATAGCACTTTGCCTGCCCATTTGTTGAGGGTGAGCTGGGATATTAGTATGATAATTCCCACCAACTGCTCTGGGACTGGGTTCAAAATTCCTTTGTTGCATAGGTTGTTGGCCTTGGTATGGGTAATATGAAAGATCATCTAATTTTTCTAGGCTGGATTTGCTTTGTCGCATAATTCTTGAAATCTCTCTAGGGTCTGTGGAGACTTCGTGCTCCTCATATACAACTCTTCTTTGCAAGGGATCATATTCAGGTATCCCGTGCCCCCTTCCCCGGGGGTCATACATATATGGGTCATTGATTGATCCTTGCATGCCTAATTCGTCAGTACTTTGTGTTCTGTCACTGAGTGGCGAAGTAGGTGTCCCTACGTCACTATTTGCTGCACCAAACTTGAATTGTGTTGTACGTAACACTTTGAAATTCCTTTCAACACTTTTATTATGTACATATGAAAAGCCTCTTGGGATTTTCTCATTACTTCCAGATAATTTTGCATCTACATATCTCCTTGGTGACTCTGAAGATGTAGAGCCATCTCTGAGTAAAGAATCAGTTGAATCTGTCCTTGCAGACCTACTACTACCATCCTCCCCAAGCAATGATGGTAAAACATTCAGCACTGACAAGGGGGCACTGTCATCCAAACTAGAAACACTGGATACATTACTACCAACCTTGACATATACACCGCTATCTGTCCTGTTGAAATCTCTTGGAGAATCTTTAAACGCTATATCTTGTTTATATTCAGTAGAACCATCCCCAAAATATTGGTTTGACTGGCTGGAATCTTTACTCCTGGTTGACTTCCATGGTTGATTATTCACTGATTTACCATAACTTTGTTCTGTGAATGTTCCATTTGAGATTGTTCCAGGGGTATTAGACTTACCACTATCTTTTTCTTTATTGTCAATCAATACTCCTTTGCTTGTGTTTACCTGTTCTTTCAAGTCCTGTGCATGAATCAAGCTAGGCTGTATATCTGAATGTAATATTGATTTCTGTGTGGTATCATTTTTTTCCGATGCCAAGGCTTCAGAGGTGTATCTGCTATCAGTCTCTATAGTACTCTCACTACTTCCTGTCTGGTCATTAGCAAGCTCTTTATTAAGTGCCACATTTTCCTGATTTTCACAACTTTCTTTTTTTTCTGTCTTAGTGTAAGATTCTTTGACTGCACTTACGGTAGCTATACTACCATGTTGTTCTATGGAAGGTTCATTCAAATCATTTTGGGTTGGCCTTTTGCCAGTTATAACTTGAGACTCAAATATTTGGCTTTCAATTACAAAGCTTTTTGATACACTTTTATTGTTCCCTTCTGTACTTGATTGGTCACTTTGTGTGGCATAATTGATGGCTTTTGAATCTAAGCCTTTTTCCATTTCAACATTTCTAATACTATTATTGGAGAACGCATTAACAGAATCTGAATTGTTTCCAGTGCCATTATAGTCATCAGTAAAACTTGTATCATTTGGAGGTACATTACCACGGCTTGCATCTATGCCAGAGTCTGTCATATTTTCAAGATCTGTGGCACTGGGCTGGTCTGTGTCATTGGGATCAACAATTTTCTTGGCAACAATATATCTGTCCTTCTCTGTTGCAAAATTTGAAGTTCTATCCACATAGGGTCCAATAATCAATGGCCTGTGGGTGTTGAAATAAGGTCCATACCTCTGACTTTGCCCATTTGGGTCAGAAATACCTGTTGAAAATAAAACATAGACTTAGAAAAAATTCAATACACAGAGTATATTATCCTGCAACTGCAAAGAAGTATTTGTCAAATCAATAGGGATCACACTCTGTAGCCTTCATCTAGACACATGCTATAGAGTACATTTTTCCTTTGCAATGTGAAAATATGTGACTCATTGTTTTACTCATCAACACGAAAATGTATATTATAACTTTTCTATTCTATTATACTAACAAGACTGATTGATCGGTGTAGTAATTATTTTATGAAGCACAAAATGTCAAACTATAAATATTTTGAAAAAGCTGAATGGTAGTTCTTTACTCTATAGGGAGTAAAATGTACTATATTAAAGGGCATGTTAAAACATCCCCAAAGCTTTATAATTTATTTAACAACAGTAGGTGGTATAAAAGAATCTGAAATATTGCATGAACTTTTTTTTTACCTGAAGTAGAAAAAAAGGGATTATAGGAAGAGTCTGTTGAATTTGAAAAAAAGTTTCATTATTACAACTAACTGGTGAGTGTCCATTTTTGTTTGTGTGAAAAAGTTCTCATGAATTTTATTGAACTAACAGTAAGTCTTGCTATAATACTTATTTCAAAGTACCCTTTTTTTCTTGTCAAATGCTTGTAATGATATGACCCTTATCCAGCTCATCCCATAACAATTATTTTAAATTTCCCTTGACCTTGCTTTAGCTGTGGCTCCATCAAGTGAATAATCCAGAACAGGTGACTGATGTTTTAATCATAAACCATTCTTTTCTTTACTAGTGTTGCAATTGTTATTGTCTTGCGGAGAATTGTTATGTTTTTCATTAGGTCCACCTTCATACATATATCAACTATTTAACAAAATTATAGGCTTGGGAGCAGAACTTTCCTTACGCACAGTATTGATATTAAAACAAATTGAAATTAATAAAACTGACAGAAAAAAATATGCGGTTTGAAACTTAAATGTTTCAAGTCATTAAGATCTCTTCAGGGTTTTATTTCAAAGCTATTTATTTTTCATGATACTGTTTTATTTCTTCTATAATATTGAATAATATTGAATGCAATTACATGTATCACCAAGGAAATGAATCTTATAATACAGTCAAAGTCAATATGACTATCAAGCTGACCATACAATTGACTTAACACTTAACTCATTACAATATACACCATATTTCCATGTTCCTTATTATATAAAACATTTCATTATTGAAATAGACTAATAATTCATTTCCTTCCTTAAATTAAATCTAACCCCAATCACATACCGGCATTCAAATTTGTTCCCACAACAGTTGTATTCTCTATTAAACTCATATCACGAAGGACAATATGCCACACCGAAACCTTATAAATTTTCAATCACTTTCATTGATTTTGTACAGTATCTGGATTTTCTCTTGTCATGCAAAATCTCTCTATCAGATCATACTTATTCACAGTGTTGGGCTTCATACTTATATTCATCTGAACACATGCAATTTTCCCATGATATTGCACCGAGTTCAATATTATGTGTACTGTATGATACAACATGAAAGCCATTGTAAATTCACAGCCAGGTAGCCAAACCTTTAATTAAATAATGTAAATTCACAGCTTGGCAAAGGTAAATCATCGATAAAATGGATTTTTTTTGGTCATTATTTGATAATATTAAATTCTGCAGAATTTGGTAGTAACATTTTCTTTAGACTCTAAATTTAGCTCTTCATTATCTAAACAGAAAATCATTTATTTTATATTTCACGTTATCTCAATTCAGCAATAAGTATTAGTAAATATAAAACCTTACATGTCTTTCTTTCAATCCATCTTATATTCACAATGATTTATACTTTTATTGCAGCACAGATGCATAGAGTACTTATCTGTGGCCTTGATAAAATGTTTATGGTATGCTTAATAATATTTATCATTTGGATACAAGATCTGCATGAATGTGTTTTAAAGAACAAGAAATCAAAACTCTCATCATAGGTATGGATTACATGTTTTGAAAGAACGGATAATTTAACAAAAAAAATATGAAAACTGCATTTCTAAAGCTAACAAAATGAGCCCATATACATTTCATGACACTTAAATTTAATTAAAAACAGTTGCTATGGTATCGAACATTATTACATAACTGAGAGCAATGCAAATGAGAAGTTTTGGTTTATAGCTTTTTAAAATTGGTTGTAGCTTTTATCAAATATAGGTAGATTGTTATTGTCCTACTTACAGTGTTTTTTCGGTAATGAATTTTAAAAAACTGAATGAATTTCACTCACCTGTTTCAGAAGCAATTTCAGGATCTGAAATTTCATCAGTGACGTCAGTCAGGGAATCATCATGCCTGGTTCCATTTGAATCTTCAGCTTCCTCATAATATTCCATTTCTTGATCTTGGTTGGAATAAAAATATTTGACACTCACGTCATCACGTTCAAGGCTAGACAAATCGTCTGTGTCCTCTTCAGCAATTACATCAAGCGGACGGTTTAGAATGGCACAATGTTCACTATCAGAACTGCTGTCTAGTTCCAAGACGCCTTGTTGAATTAAAAATCGTTTTTCTTCTTCATCTAAGCTACTACTGTCGCTTGATGTTGTTTCATCGTCCTTTTCATCTATGTCAAATGCAATTTCATGAACATGTCTTCTGAAATTCCTAGCATTGATATTACTAGCAATATGAGGTGTATCATCGTCTTCCTCTTCCTGGTCATAGGTATACCTAGGCCTTTTCGTTGCCTTGCCAACGTAATAACTATAATCGTCAAGCAAATAGTCTCTTTCTTCGCTATTGTAATAAACAGATGAAGTTGTAGTTTCGTCCTCAATGAAACCTGTAGTATTCCTTTTAGTAACCGCACCTGTCGCCTGGAAGTTATCTCTTCTATTGAAATCATCTACTTCTTCATTCCTCGAGGAGGCGCTGGCATAGGCGTCTACATCGTCACTAGAGCAGTGTTCAATTTCTTCATCAGTGTCGTCTGCTGCCGTGACAAGAATTTCAGGAACATTTGGTCGTTCAGATTGTCTATTTTCTTGAGTAGTGGAATTTGACCCCTCTTTGGGTGACTCACCTATCGCCTGCTGATTAACGTCTTCAACTTCCAATAATAACCGCCAGGAAAATACGATAGTCAATATTGTAGCAATTGCTGAAGTAATAAAACGCTCAAAGGCACCATCTGTTGGGGTAGGGATGTTACCTGTAGGATTAATGTTACCACGATCCATGGTAAACCTTATGTTGTTTACTGCTCGTACATCAGTTATTTTTTTTTCATATCCAGGTCAAAGTATTAATTCCCATCAACAAAGTGTCAACCAAACAGGTTGAAAACAAACTTTTCCCATAAATTCTGAAAGAAAATTATGTAATGATTAGAACAGTAATTAAGTACATGTACATATACGGCTATAAAAAAAAGCGTTGCAAGACAAGTTAAAACTTCGTTTTAGCTGTTGGTTAAAACGCAGCATCGAAAGAACACTTTTGAAATATGAAAAGGCAAATTACTGCCTTAGTTTGACCTCATTTGCTTTTGCTAGTTTAGTTCACATAGAATTGAAAAATGATTCTCATTAAAACTTTGAACTTTGAAAACCTGATGAATTCAATAACAGCCTAAAAATTCAAAATGTTCCAATTTGTGTCTTTTACACAGATAATAGTCTATTCCTTTTGTATGTAATGAGGTATAATTTGAAATGTCTATAAAAAGCTGTGCCTACAAACCAAATGTGCTCAGAAAATTTCAGTCATCTGTTTTCCTATGACAAATAATATGATACTGTTGTGCCTATATAATTATTGATTTAAATCAGGTTTCCAGTTTCTCGGTTGACTGATAACCATTACGTGGAGTCTTTTCACTTCCAATTCATATACATTCAGAAATATAGTGACAGTTTCTCAGCATGAATGCAATGGTGAGATTATTTTTCAAGTGTATGTATTATGTTTTCCCTGCCTCTGCATATATATATACACTTTTGAAATGTAAATGATGGCTGGAATATTTGAATATAATTACTCCTTCATTGATTTTTTCGTGGACTGATAAAATAAAACTCTTGACAGAACAACATCTGTCCCTTTTGTAAAGCATAATTTCCTACATTTTAACATACAAGCTAATAATAAACAATGCATCATATATATTCATAAGTTTAAGTAGATCCATCTGTGATAGCTTTGTCATTAAAATGTCCATCAACAATCTAGCTCATACTGGAAAAAGCCAATTGTGTTTCTCATCTTGTTGCTGTTTAATATTCAATCATTTTCAACTACAATTTGTTTATGCTTTATTTGTGTATCTTTTTTTCTATGTAATATTTCCTAAATATGAAATGGCAATCATAGAACTCATTTCAATGTAAATAATAAAACTTAAAAAAACATGTTCACAGAATGAATTAACATACATGTATGTATATAAAAAGAGGAAATAAAAAATAGTTTTTCTATTGAATTTCATACAGTGCGCATTCACTACAATGAGATTTTATGAAAATATATCATAAAGCCAAAGACTTAAAAGACATTTAATGGGGTTTTTATAATTTTTTTGAAAACAAAATCGTTCATTATATCGGGTTTTGAATGGACTTGCATATAATTTATTTTGGATGTTGTCTCTACATATTGGGGGTTTGGATGTTTTTTTGTAGTGATCCTGGTCTTAGTAACCTTTAATAGTTAGATGTTCTCTGGGAGAGAGATCTGACTATCTATGGGTTTTTTTATTTCTATAGAATATACATTCATTTTATGTTTCCACAAATGATAATATTGATATTAATGATAATAACAATAATGATAATATTGATAACGTAAATAATGATGATAATGTAAATAATACAAAAATCAAACAATAAAGGTGATTGAAAAATCATGCATGTATCTTTTATATTGAGCAACCTTGGCTCTCTTTTTCCCCAAACATGTTAATATTCTTCCATGATTGTTTCTTCTTTATTTCCTGACACATAGCAGTGATATTTAATGACAACTCCCTATTTGATTGGTGAGAAGTCTTTACGTTCTCTTTGATTGCTAAAGGTTGTAGATGACGTAGTTTTGTTAATTTTCAAAGTTGTAAAAATATTCTCTTTAGACCTGCAGTTTCCATTGTTGTTGGTGATTTTTCTAGCATTCTTCATATCCTACACTATTGATAGTATTAATTTGACATCAATTTGGGATAATTTGTTAAAATGAACTGTACTGTGCATATCTTGTTTAAGCTTTAATTTCATAACTTGTTCTTAATTCTATCTAACAAGTTTTAA
>JAVSBT010042784.1:0-17653 GCA_033118115.1 Pharyngocirrus eroticus
ATAATACATTTAATGTTCTACAACCGAAATTTGCTACTTTCATCAAAATAATGGGGGTAGGGATAGTATGTAAGCTTCCAAGTTTTTCAATCATAATTGCACATTGTTTTTTTTGAAAAAGCTGAATAGTAGAACAACATTGAAAGCCTTATAAACAAGAGTTTTCTACATCCATTTATCTGGATGCCATGAAATTGTAGAAAATGTAAAAAAATCTCAGTCCGGGTTAGATAATGAAAATTATGACATGATGTCATAATATTTTTCGAAAAAACTTTATGGAATATTATACATGTATATTTAAGATAGTTTTTAAATGTTTTTATAGAATAATATCTGCTTCAAATATTTTTTTGAGACACTGTTTCTATATTGGTACAATTTTTAAAAAACTCCTAAAATCCCATTCCGGGTTTGCCAATCAAAATTACGATATATGAATTTTATATTTTTAAGAAACCATATTCATAAAGCCTTATATGTAAGGTGTTTATAATAGCAAACAGAATGATTTTATTCCTCCTAATGAATATTTTATGTCATTTTTCCCCATGCCATGTCAGTCTGAGAATTCTCATTCCGGTTTTTAGTAATAGTAGGTCCCAATAAATAATTTCAAAATTATCACATATTGACCATCAGGGTATTACATACTGCAGAGAAATTGACAGAAAAGATTCTGTCAAATTAGAGTGGGACTCAAACCCATGATCCCCTGGGTAACCAGCATTTTACTAACTGTTATGATATGCATAATGATACTCACTATTAGCCTAATGTTCTCACTCTCAGTGTTCACCAATGCCCATTTTTTATTGGTTTTTGAAAAAAAAATCATCTGGTTTCCAAAAAACATGTAAACTTCTAGTGTAGTCATTGTATCTTATCATTCTGGTGTCTTTCTGAATTGATGTCTTGTTGTCAAGAACTTTAGTGATGAATTAAAACTGTTCGAACCCCCCGAGTATGCTCAACATGATCCTGAAAGTGTTTCCCGGCCTCTTTTGAAAGGTTTTTGTACAAGATTTTCAAAAATCATAGTGGCTTAGCTGTACTAATTTTGCATGAAAAACCCTAAATTTGACGCTAAGGGCCTCTACTATATTGGTAATTCACAAAACAGAGGGCAGTGCACATCCCACATTGAACATAAAGTCCAGTATATTGTTCTCCCTAATTACCCACTTACATTTCAGCCAATTCAACACAACAATAATTATATTCTACGTTGAATCATTATAAGCAATTCAACACGACATATATTCAACGTTTTATCAATGTTGGGATTTCAACATTGAGAGGCCAACGTTGATTTAAAGTTGATTTAACGTTGTTGTGGCTGCTGTTTTAAAATACATGCATTATGCATTGTGACATTTTACAATGCTACCTGTCAAGGACCAAAATGGGTTGAATGGGAAGCTCCTGGACCTTTTTTAAATTCAACATCTATACAGAAAAAATACACAGACTTCATACATTGACACACAATACTCTACTTGTATTGATAATTCAAAATGATAAAAACATAATTTTTTAGATATATGTTTTCTATAAATTTGTAACATTTATAATATATATCATTTCTTTTTATATTTCTTCTTTTCAAAAAATGTAATAACAATCATGTTCACAGGTTAATAACATTTAACTGATTTGGTGTGTGTATTGGAATTTGAAAAAGTATCATTTTGAACATTTCTAAGGAATTTCAACATAGAACATCTTGTCTGAAAAGGCTATGATTGTATCTTTGAAGCATATTCTGAATCTTTCTTATATCTTATAAAATACATTCCTGAAAAATGTTATTTGACATAAGACACGCAACACCATGTCTAATCTTTTGAATCCTTTTATACATACCTATAGCTTGTCCATCAAATTCCATTGATTTGGTAACATTTTTGTATCCTGAGGATACAGTGACATCAGCGGTGTTTGCTTCTGGTATGCTTGATGTATGGTCAACAGAAAGAGTACTATTACTATTGGGTGTTAATTTTGTACTAACATCATTGACTCTTGTCGTTGTGGTGGATGGGGCTCTTGTTGTTGTAGTTGGTGTTGGTGTTGGTATTTTTGTTGTTGTAGTTGTAGGTCTGACTGTAGTTGTAGTTGATGGTGTGGTGGTAGTGGTGGTGGTTGCAATTTTGTACTCCATTGAACAAGATTCTGCAATACCTGGATAAGAAATAATTGATAAGGTTTAGTTGTGATTTCATCATTCAATTGTATAATTATAAACAATTATCCAAATGAATGACATGGATGACTATCATTTGATGTATCAAAATTAAAATAAATGTTAAGTAACAAATGCAGATCATAACCTGGACAGGTTAAACAAATGTTATATGTTTAGTCATATAAAAATAATTATAAGGTTTGATTAACTTACAGTCAGCACATCTATAGGTTAGATGTATACAATTGTTCCCTGTGTTTATACAATAACTGCAAGCATTTATATCTGCAAGTGTACAAGACTGTTGATAATGGCAAGTGTTTGCGGCAGTCAATGGGTAGTCTTCACAAAGGGATGGGATTGATTGACAAAATGATGCTTTTACTTCAAGAGTCCACTTAGCTTTAAGTATTTGTATAAGTTTCCCACTATCACACTCTATAACTGCATCCTGTCCATATCTGTAGCATTTGAAAGCAATTTTGTTCAGACCTAGAAGACAATCAAGAGGAATAAAGAGCTTCTCTCAAAATACATACATACGATTATAAGAACAGTATGAAACAAAGTATGTTGCAGACTATTTTCAGTTAATTCATTACTTCCTGAATATCTTAGGAACTTGTATGCAACAATTAAGGGTTTAACTTGGCTGGCAGAATGATGGGCTTGTTGGGCAATTCGACGGAGGTGACACAAATGCCCTCTTAGCTTTAAGGATATGCTTTGTTTTTCCCCTGTAGCATCGTAAAACCACATCACTGCCAACATTGTAGCATTTGTAAACAATTTATTCTCACCTGCAACAAGTTGAACCTGAACAAACTAACAATAGGCTATCAAATGTGAATGAATAATGTCAGTTGGTTTACTATTATGTAGACATGATAATAACATTGGATAAAGGGGACATTTTATCCGAAGAGCATGCAAATTATTTCTGTCCCCAATATTATTGATATGAATCAGTTGTTTACTTTGAGAAACATTTTTTACTTAGGGCTTTGTCTATACAGGTATTTGATTGAACTATAACAAGATTGTAATACTTACTGATTGATATTCCAACGTTACAAATTAAAATGACAAGTAAACTCAGCATTATTTTGTCCATAGTGGTGAACTGAATCCTTCAAGATTTAGAAAATATGTTCTAGAAATATAATTGGAGAACATTTGTTTCAAAATCAATTATTTGCTCTGAAAGTGTTTGGGCTACAATCAGAATCAGCCTTAAATTCATTGTAGTTTACTATTGACTTACAACATTTTGTATTGTTTAATAACTATGTATGTCCAACTGCCTAAGTAAAAGGGGTACAACTTCTTTGAAAAGTTAATGAAATTGCAAAACAATAAATCTTGAAAACAAATACCCCTCATCAGTTATTTCATCAATGGCATTTTACAGTACTTTCTTTCCTATGTTAAATTCCAAGATAAGTCAATCACCTATAATATGTATCGTCATTAGAGTTGTATTCCAGATGTATTCAAAAACATTTTCAAACTGCAAAATTGTCGTGTCATGCAATCTGTTTCAACTTATAATATAAATTATAAACTTCACATTGGAACGTTATAGCTGTATTAAACATAAACTAGAGCAAGTAGTACCTCATCACATGAAAGGGTACACAAATATCATTTCACCACCAACTAGGAAATAAAATTCAATAACAAAGTCATGAATTTCCATATCAGTGTTAAAATGTGACTGCTTATGTTTACTTGGTGAAACACAAAGAATATTGAATCAGTCCTCGTGCTACAAAACATGCTGTACTAAGAATCTATCCTTCTAAACAGATTTTCAATTGAAATCGAATGCTAAGGTAGTTTTGGTCAAAAGTAGTGTACAATATGATTGCAAAATTCCCCCTTGTAAGGTGAATCGAAATCATGAGAAAAAATGTACTCTTTTTATATTAAGTAAGATATAGAAATAATTATAAAGTATGATATTTTGAAGGTAGTATGTAACTTGCAAGACTTAGTATTGTATTGAAACTTTTTTGTACTGAAACTTTTATTCAAATAGTGTAACCCATATATCACTGCTGATCTTCCCTAAGCCTCTCTACCCTTAATACATAGGCTATGACAAAAAAAACATTGAATCATAACAAACATACATCTCCATTGATTGTTATAAAGATTAAAAGTGAGACTTGAAAATAATATGATATTATCATTGAGTATTAAGAATAAGAGTCATCCCGTCAAAATTATATTTTTTCAGAGGCACAACTTTATTTTTGAGCGCTGACCAGTAGAAACAATCCAATTACATAAAATTCACCTTACAGTTAAATACAAGAAAATAAACACCCTAAAATCACAAATTTCTTACTCGTTGAGTTTTCAAAATATCAAAATACAAAAGCACAATAACCATATCCTTTATTTGCCACTTTAAAGTTATTCCAAATCTTCTTTCCTTATGTCTATTTGTTTGCCTCTAGGGGCAAGACTAATACCTTTAGGAGTTGATGTCAAAGCTGTGGATCAAAAGCTTTTTCTTTTCTTATTTTACTACTGGATGTCTATTCAAATCTGTGATATAGCATGATATATCTGTTATAATGTAAGCTTTTTCAAAATATTGATAATTGAATCACAACAATAGTACACAAGCAATGATTGCTATAAGATTACAAGTTGTTGTTTTAATGCTCTAGAAATGTCCATAATATAAAGATATTAAATTCTGTTGTGAAACTGCACAAAATTCTGTTGTGAAACTGCATAATGAAGCTCCCTCTGTGGTTTCGTTTGAACAGTAGGTGGTGCAACATAAGATTCAATTACTATTTCCCTTATCAGCCATCTGGTTAAAAGTTATTCTAAATCTCCTGATTATTGATCCTAATAAATTATTTGGTTTTTTTTCTCACTATCACACATGAAAAATATCCACTTCCTATTCCGTTTGTTATTGAATTTATACAAAGGACATGATATTCACTCCTTATGTTTTGCTATGCCCCTCTTTTGTATAATTTGTTTTACTGGATTATCATAATTATCTTTTAGCAGTGTCATAAACAAAATGTGCACAATTTGATCAGGCATTTTCATATAGTCCTGGTAAGATTGTGTTCAGTGTTAAAAGGGGACATACAATAGAAAGTGGTTTCTGGATATAGATCTGAATGTTACATGGAAATTATTGTCATGTTTGTTGAAAAACAACCTTTGTAGAAAACTATTTAGATAGTTACATTTATGCATGAACTATGAATATTTGTCAAATTTCAAAAAGGTTTACCTCCACATTTATTGCACTTCACATTAGTTTCCAATCCAAGATAAATCAAACCATCATAACTATGTATGTTCATTAGAGTTACATTCCAAAAGTATTCCAACAACACGTTCAACATACACAATTTTTATTCAGCTTCAACGTCCAGAATAAATAATAAACTGTACATTTGAACACTTAGTGGTGTATTCCTATAACTGGGCAAGAAGCACCTCACCCCTTGCATGAGTACAATAATATGTGTTCACCACCAACTAGGAAGTAAAATTAAATAACATAATCATGACTTTCCATATCAGTGTTAAAATGTGACTGCTTATGTTTACTTAGTGAAATACAAAGAATATTGGAAAAGCAATGGCGCTACACAAACATGCTGTACTAGGAATACATCCTGTTAAACAGATCTTCAATTAAAATCAAATGTTTAGGTAGTTTTGATCAAAGGTTGTGTACAATACGACTGCAGTTTTCCCCTTATAAGGTGAATTAAGAAAAAGTGAATGGTCCACGACATGAGTTGTTCTTTCTTGTCTGTGCTATAACAAAAACATAATAATTATGTTCTTTTTACATGTAAGATATAGAGATATAGAGTATGATACTATGAAAGTAGTATGAAAGTTGATTGAGTTAATTTAAATTGTGTAATGATACGCTAGTTTGTTCTACTTCTAACATATTTTTTTTTTACATTTTTTCTATACAATTTACAAAGAAACATGACCTTTCATCGATACAGAAATCTACACGATAAAGTGGTAGTCAAAAATGTGTATTGACATTGTCTGAATAACTTCAATTAAAAAAACTACAGTTTAACATAATTATTTCCCTTAATGCTCTAACGTCTATATCAGATTTACTTCAGTGGTGTAATACTGCAGAAAAAAACTCCACCTGTGGTTTGGTTTGATAACTAGTTGGTGCAAAATTCGATTCAGTATTATTTATTTGCCGCTTTGAAGTTATTTCAAATCTTTTTTCCTTGTGTCTATTTGCAATGCCCCTATAGAACTGGACAATTCCCTTTAGGATTTGATGTTGAAGCTGTGGATCAAAAGCTCTTTTTATTCTTATTTTGCAACTGGATGTCCATTCCATTCTAATACATATTATTATATAATTATCTGTTATTGTGTAAGCGTTTCAAAATATCGATCATATAATCATTACAATAATACATCTGCGATGATTGCTATGATATTACAAGTTGTCGCTTTAGTGCTGTTGAAATGTCCACAGTGCCGAGATTTACATTGGCATCATACTGCAGAATGCAGCTCCATCTGTGGTTTGATTTGAACACTAGATGGTGCAAAAAAAGTAATTCAATATACAAAAGCACAATTAATATATTCCTTGTTAACTATCTGGTCAAAATTTATTCCAAATCTCCTGATTATTTATCCTTATTGATTAATATTTTGGTTTGTCTGTATCACTCACTCACAATAATTCTCTTCCTATTTGGTTTGTTGTCAATGCATTGTTGTAAATAAGAAGATAAATCTTCCTTATGTCTATTTTTTATGATTCGTTTTACTGGATTATCATAATTAACTTTTACCAGTATCATAATAATCTCAAAACTTATATTTCACTCCTTTTTAAATGAATATTTGAATCAGTCCCAAAATCATTCACACTTATAAATAAACACCAAATATAATAAAATATTACTTTACTGTTCATTAAACTTCCTTATCAACAGGTCAAAAACCATTATGTACAAACAATCATATTTCAGATACAAAAGCATAAACAGGATGTTTATACCAGGTATAAACCAAATGAAATAGGGTACAAGCAGAATGTAGACTTCTCAGCCTACAAACAGTAAAGTTTGAAGTGTCAGCTACAACAAAACTAATAATGCCACTTGAATCAGGCATATACATGTTAAAAGTATAAGTTGTAGGTGCTGCTGATGATGCCTCTTGACTTGTACCATAAATGACATCAGATGGTGGTTCCCCTTAGTTTTTCTCTCACTTGGTTTCTTTGTTACCACAGCATCTCCACTTTTGATGACATCAGAATTTACATTATAAAGTATACCATGTCCCATTTATTCCATTACAGCTCTGGTAGGGATGGCTTCATCATACGTATATGTTTCCATGCTATCAGTGTTACCAGTCACATGACCATCAGTTGTCTTCATCTCTTTGTTATTCTGTGAAAAACATCCGAAGTACTTTCAGATAGGATTCTTTCCTATCACTTTTACAATTTGAATTCAATTAATAGTTTTTTCACTTTTCTACAATTAAAGCTTGAAGTTCGATTTTACTTCTAAAGCATAGCATCACAGATACACAACCAGAACCTAGCCAGTGTTGACATAAGTCACACAACTAATCGACCACATAAATGAAAGATAATCCTATTTATTATTTATGCAGGCTTGTAATAAAATTTGCACTATCTGATCAGGCATTTTCATATAGGTCTTCAGAAGTGTCAGTATTAAGTTTAGGTGGTGCTGGTGGCGGCTCTTGATCAGAATCAGAGTCATTATTGACAGTAGGTGGTGGTACTCCTTGGGCTTTTTTCTCACCGGGTTTCTTTGTGACTACAGCATACATCTCTTGTGGTTCATCTTCATTATCATCATCATTATCAGTGTTTTCACTAGGGATGTCTTTTTCTTTATTATTTTTCTTTTTCAGTTTTTTACCAGTCTCTTTATTTTCATTGACATCTGAATATAAAGTGTCCCCATCCTCATTTGGTGGTTTGATTTCATTTTGTATTCCTTTCACTTCATTACCACTTTGGTAATTAGGAATTGCTTCATCATAAGTATCCATTGGATCATTGAAATCAGTCACATGACCATTGGTGGTCGTCATCTGCATATTATTCAACTTCTCATTCTCATTGGAAGAGTTGACGTTCTTCCTGCAAAATAATTTAAATATGATAACAAACATGATCAAATAAAACAATGACAAATTTGACAAGGATGACAAGGTTTGCATATTAAATTTTTAAAATGACTTTAAACATAATTAATCTTTTGATGATAAAGCTGTCAACAAAAATGTTTTAGGATTTTGTATAAAAGGTAAGAATTATTACTTCCACAACTGCATATTTTTTTAATATGAAAAATGTATCATTTTGAAAATCTGATATTCAACAGGGAAAACCTGGTCGGAACATTTTTCAAAGTTAGACATTTTCAAACAGTATTTCTAACGTTTACATTCATAAATACTAGGGGTTTACTGTAGGGACAACAATGATAATTACTATATTTTATGTAAGAATTCCTCTCTTTTCATTTTGTAAAAGTGAGAATTAAATCATGTTACAAGTACAGTTCCTGAAATTCTCAGCTTTCCTTTCTATCTTTTGACCATTATGTTTGGCATATATCATTAAAATATTTAGCATCAATATTAAAGTTGAGTTGCTTGACCTAGATATCATTTTTGATTTGATTAAATTTCTATGTTTGTCCCTAACATGGTGAGACCTTTAAAAATGTTTCTTTCAGTATGATTCAAAAGTATTTACCACCAATAACTTACCTCCTTTTGACCAGGAAAATTATCAGAATAATGACAATGGTGATAAGGCAAGCTCCACCAATAGCACCACCTACTATTGGCCCTGTAAATTAAAGAAAAATAAAGACAATTTTGTGATATTTTGGCAATTTCAATCTAAACCCGACCTTTCACATCCTTTCTGTAATTTTTGCTTTAAATTGCTTGTAAGTGTTTTCATTTCATGGAAGGGTAAATCAAAGATATCATCTATTATGATAATTTTCAAAAACTATAACTACCGGGGGTATCTCTTTTTGATAAGATTACTAATGCAATATTATTATACTCCAGTTACTTTTTTCTTATAACAACACTACAGTCAGAATGTTCTGCCAACATGTAAATCTTTAGGCTTATAAAAAGATTCACCTTACCCAAGAAACTTAACGCTTTTATGTTGACCATTTTACGGTTTTATAATCTGACCTTTGTACAAGAAAAAAGTCACTGTTTTTTTTTATTCTTTTAGTTTCTTTGGTAATAACCAGGGTGTCAATAAACACAAAAAGTTATGTTATACACGTATAAGATTTCCTGCATAGATATCAAAACTGACTTTCAACATGCTAATTGCTATTGGGGTGTGACCAAAAGTGGTTCTATAATTTGAAGAAGAAAAAACGATCTGCCAACATTTAAATTCATTGTGAATTTGTTCAATTCTACCAGTCTTCCACAGGCCCAAGGGCGAAAATCAACTTCATGGGAAGCATCTGAAGCTTATCAGTTACAATTCTAAAAAAGAATTGCTGAGACTCCATACATTGACACTATTACATACCTATAGCCTGTTCTTTAGATTCTGATGGTTCAGGAACACTTTCAGATCTTGAAGACAAAGTGGTATCAACAGTGTTTTCATTAGGTACAATTGTTGTCATTAATGAACGGTCCATGGATAGGGTGCTATTAGCATCGGATGTTACTTCTGTACTAACAGTATTGACATCTGACTGTGAGAGTGTGATGGGTGTGCTGGTGAGGGTGAGGGTGCTGGTGTGGATGGGTGTGGTGGGTTGGATAGATGGCCTTTTTGTAGTTGTAGTTGCAGCTGTAGCTGTAGTTTTAATTGCAGCTGTGATTGGTCTAGGGGTTATGTAGACAGGTGTACAAGATTCTATTCCACCTATAGAAGAAAAATATGTATAGGATTAAATGTATTATTAATAATTCAACTACAAATTCAAAAGGCACTAATTGTTAAATCAGGTACATAATGTAATACTTTAATGAAGTTTTAAGACTAAGGTATTATAGGCGTTTTGCAAAGGTTTTTTCTTGATGAATTAAAGCATTTGAAACTAAGAATTTTTCAGATTTGTCACATCTGACAGTGTTGATTATTAAAAACGACTTTCGTTCATCAACATGAGGGCTTATCCGATGGTCTTAGAACCCTAGCTGAATAAGGAAAGCCACTAGATTCTGACTGCTTGGGGTAGGGGTCTATACATGGGACAGCCACACGACATTTGTGATTCAGCTTGAGCAGTGGATTCAAAATATGTTTCCATCAATAACGGTCTAAGGCTCTCATCATGCTTATGACATAACATGCCTTATATTATTATGCTGTTATTTTTTGTTTGTGAATATGGGGATCCCTAAAAACAGATGACTTTTTAGTTTTTTGATAAAGAACAGTTCCTTTTATGTGCTTGCAATATTTTTAGGTGTATATAAGATGAAAACGACACTTGCATTAAGCTGTGATTTAAATCCTTAGTCTTATCAAACATGGTAACATTAATTAACTTACAGTCTGTGCATCTATAGGTTAGGTGTACACAGTTGTTTGCTGTATTTTCACAATAGCTGCAGGCATATGCATCTGTAAGTGTAAAAGACTGCTGTCCATGACAAGTATTTGCAGCATTCAATGGGTAGGGTTCGCATTCATCTGGATTGAGTGGACATCTGTGTCCACCGACTACATATGTCCACTTTGCTTCAAGGATTTGTATTGTTTTCGCACTGTCACATTGTAAAGTCATTTCACCCTGTTTGTAGCATTTGAAAGTAACTTTATTCTGACCTACAAAATGTGAAGTAAAGATTAATCTTAATCTGATCGCGATTGATATACATGTATACATTTTTTTAAATTCAAGATGTGTAATAATGTCAAATTTAGCCAACAAATTCAACAAAACTTGTTGGCTGGTTAATATAAATTTTCAGATAGAAACAGGGGCAATATAGAGGTTATTTCCCCAACTTAATATCAGGGAGCATTCATAAATCGGAACCCCTTGCTTCTTTCCGTCGGTTCGTAGGCCAAGTAAAGTCCAATTTACGTTGAGATAGAAATAAAACACTGCCCAATATTCTATGCCACAAAATCGATCGACCAACCAAGCATTTTTTAATAGACGTATGACTTTATATCAAATTGTTTCCTTCAATTACCTGATTTTTTTATTTTGGATGACATTGTAATTCACAACAATTATTTCTAAGGGGTTATGGCCATGGGGTAATGCTGGATCAATAGATCATAAGATTATTGTAATACTTACTGTATGATACTTCAATTTTAAAAATCAAAATGACAAGGAAACTCAGCCTTCTCTTATCCATGGTGGTAGCCAATCCTTCAAGATGTTCCGTGATAGAGTCTAGAAGTATAATAGGAGAAGTATTTTTTTTTAGTCCAATTTCTTTATGTATTCTTTCACCACCAATGTACTCTCAGAATTAATATTAACTCCTGTTAGAAATATGTTTACTTATGATATATACAATTATATATTTGTAATGTTTCAACACTGTTAAAAATCTGTAAAAGAGCAACACATGGTGTCTTAATATTTTAAATGCCCATGTCATAAACCAAATTGAGTCCCAGTAAAATTTAGTTTGGTGTTAAATAGGGGCACATAATTGATAGTGAGTTTTTTAGATAACAATCTAAAAAATTGGAGTAAAAGTTTATCAACTTAGAACATAAGTTTTTTTGAGAATAATTTCTTACCTCTAAAACTACGTTTCAGCCTTCACTAAAGGTCTTGCATTATCCTATCGTCTTATTAGATAAACTTTTACTCCACATGGATCTTGGAACCAATAACATATTTGGCACTAATCTAAAAATTGCATGGAAATTTATAATATTTTCATATAATAACTTAGTTTTATCTAAATATTTTTGAATGACATAGAAATTTTGTAGAAAACTAAGAGTAGTGTTGCTTCTTTTATAGCTATGTATATAAAAGAAATGCGAAAAACATTGAGTTAATTTCATAGCAGCAAATGATTGAAAGCAACAGATTTCAAAAAGAATTACCTCTTCATTAATTGCACTTCACAGTAGTTTCCATAACTAAATCCAAGATAAATCAATCATCCACTCCTATGTATAAGAATTGTATTCCAAAAGTATTCCAAAACACTTTCAAACTGCAAAACTGATATGTGGTGTTTCTACTTGAACATACAGAATAAGATGTAAACTTCACATGTGAATATTATAGCTATATATTCATATACCAGACAAAATGGTATTTTACTAGTGTTAATGGTACAACACTATCTTTTCACCACCAACTAGGAAGTAAAATTCATTTACAACAAATCATGAATTTCCATACCGATAATAAAATGTGACTGCTTATGTTTACTTAGAGAAATACAATGAATATTAAATCAGCAATGGTGCTACACAAACATGCTTTACTAAGAATTCATCCTTTTAAACAGATTTTCAATTGAAATCAAATGTATAGGCAGTTTTGATCAAAGGTTGTGTACAATATGACTGCAAAATTCCCCCTTCTATAAGGTGAAGGAGATCGTGAGAAAAAGTGAATGGACCATGACACGGGATGTTCTTTCTGTGCTATTATGGTGTAGGTGTGTGTATAGGGAAAATCATGTAGGAAAGTTTATAATATTATTATAACTTGTAAGACTTATTTGTGTAAAGAAAAATAGAATAGAAGACTTGCCTATCTGTATGAAAGGGCTAAAATAAAGCAATCGATGTTTAAAGGAAATGGGACTGAAATCAAAGAATAGGTAGATAGGAGATTTGGGGATTTTGAAAATAAAAACAGAATGGCTTCAAAAAGGTCACACACCTAGCACTTTATATCAACTCAGAATTAAAAATCTGCTGTAATTGAATAGAAGTACAACAAAGATAATTTCATACATGTATGTATCATGAATTTCAAATTCCATTATTAAAATAGTTGCTTCGATTAGGAAAGAAAATATTTTTTTTATTTATGATAACTTAAAATAAATCAAACCCCCTTTTATAACAAATCAACGCTTTTAAAATGACAAAAAATTGAAAAATGTAATTTCAAATGAAAGCTATACGATATAAAAGTGTGGGTTAATGTTCAAAATTTACATCGTTTCTTCATGGAATACTGCAACATGTAGCTCCACCTATGAGTTGATTTGAGCACTAAGTATTACAAACCTGTATTCGTAGTTAGCTCATACAATAATTCAGGGAAAATTTTATTTCTTGTGTCTACACCACTATTGTCCTGACAATGTTTTTTAAACTTTGATAATGTTACTACCAGTGAGATGTATTCTAGTCTGATCAATAAGGTTGGATCTTTGTTAACCTCTTTGAAATTACCAAACAATTTAGAAGAGGAGGCCATTTCAGGAAAACATACAACCAAACAATTCAGGATGAACTGGCCCTTGTTGGTGGTAAAACCAAAGACACCACTGACAGAGACACCTGGAGAAAAAATGTGCTTGAAAGCCATGAAACGTTCCTAGGGAACGTACTAGATGATGATATTAACCTTGTTGATCTAAGCTGTTTATCAGGCTGTACTTTACAATACTAATGACACTGTAAAAAGGTGAAGGATAAGTTAGTACTTAAGAGGAATTATTTTAGAAAAATTAAAACAAAATTTCAATAGAATTTATTCATTATGGGTACAGATATTTTCCTCGCCTTAGAAATGTATTTTTTTTTTAAATTGTATTTACATCATATACATGGATGAAGGATATACATGGATGAAGGATATGTTTAGGGATATAAAAACATGATCTAGGAGAAAACCCCTTTTAAATTGATATGGCTTTGGCAACTCTGACAATGTCAATCAATCTCATATTTCAAGTTTATGTTCATGCTTTTAAAATGATGCATCATAATCAATCAACAAAATGAAGAAAATATTCTCGATTTTCTCAAAACAACAAAACAAAGAGTCAAAGTTCAAAGTAAAGAAATGTTTATTTTATGAGTCTATACAATGGTCAAAATGTTCATTGCATCAACTTTGAGATATTATATTAATGTGAATAGATATTGATTCATCCTTTATCATTTGATTTGTGATTACTAAATGATTCCTCAAATGGAAAATTTAAATGCTGACATATATTTACATATTTAGAATGTAATATTCAAAGTATAGACAGACCATAGAAATGTAGACCATAAGTTGCTAAGGATGTTATGTAAAAATGTGTTTCTACAATGCATCTTTTAGTTTTTTATGACTTCAATCTTTCATTATTTTCACACACAAGCATATCATTTAAGGTGGTTTGATCCTATTGTGAAAGGTTTTCAACACAAGGATATAATTATCCACTTCTTTCCTTATGGCACAATCACAATGTCTCAATAATCGTATATCGTACAATTTCACAATTATTTCTGAACTGATGATTTCCTGAGTTTAATTGAGTCATACATTTGTAATCATAAAAAGAAATAACTTGATCAAATTTAATTTAATACCCATTCCTAGTCATGTCCCAATTTGTATTTTAAAAAAGCCTGGATTACCTACATCTGAAATGTATTATAATGTTTCACAACCTTAAAAAAGTTATTCTTGTCTTGAATAAATATACACTTTCCTGTAGGTTTCATCAAAAGATGAGACATTGCAACATGTTACTCATAACTTCATTATTATGTTTTGACAATATTAATCATGCTTTTTGTTTAAAACTTTTGAATATTTTTTTACAAACAACAGTTTTCAGATTTTTCTCTACATTATATGGCATTTAAATTGAATAGTCACAGAATTAGAATCACATATAAATAAACACACACTTTGAAATCAACTTTAATTAGAAAAACGACTCAAGGTTTACAATGTCATTCATAAGCTAGGAACCACATCAGGTGGGGAGATGGTGTACCACTACCCTATAATTTTGTTATACCAGAATTCTTAAAGTAACTTGTCTGAAAGATGTTACTTCTTTAAGATCTTTCAACTATATAGTAAGATATAATTTGAATGTGGCACATGCATACCAATATCATTATTCTTAGAAGTTTAGGTGGTGCCTCTTGATCTGAATCAGAGTTATTATTGACTGTACAAAATGGTTTTCCTACTATTTCCTACAGTTTATTCTCACTTGGTTTCTTGGTTACCACAGCATAAAAATCACCTTCACCATCCCTTTGACCTTCAGAGAGGACATTATTTTTCGTATCAATTTTCTTTTCCATTTTTCTACTCTCTGTTTTATATTCATCAACATCTTCATATAAATCATCGCTTGCCCCATAATGAGATTTGGTAACATTTTTTTCTGGATTAAAGGCGTCATCATATGTATCCATGTCATCATTGTCATTGTCATGACCATTAGTTGTTTTCAGTTCTGTGTCTTTCACCTCATATGTCCCATTCGATTTAGAGGAATGTCTTTCCCTTAAATTATACAATTGACATTTATAAGAATATGGGTCATCACACCTTATCAACAAGCCAGCGAACCGTTTTGTTTTTGTTAGATTCACGTCATTTTGGACAAAAGAACTTACACAAAAAATTATAAATATTTTTTTTCCTTTTTTCAGGTGACTCTTCAATACAATAGAATTCATATCTAAAATCATAAACATTGAGGAAAACCTTGGCGCACTACAAATATGTATTTTGCTTTGTTTCGTGCCAAGGCTTAGTATCTAAATCAACAGTATTCATAACATACCTAATGGTGGTTCACTTGATGTGCTACTGGCTGTAGTGCTACTGAAATGGTTAAAAGTGAGTTTTTCCTGTGACACTGTTCTTTGGCTTATTCTACCAGTTGACGTGGTACTGGTCGCGACAAGTGTGCTGTTATCTAAAACTGTCCCATCCTTCTGAAAGGTTGTAGCAGCAGCAGTAGTATTAGTAGTAGTGGTACCAGTAGTATTAGGAGCGGAAGTAGTAGTAGTAGTAGTAGTAGTAGTAGTTGCTGACTGTTTTGTAGCTGGTGTAACTGTTTTAGTAGTTGTCCTTTTGGTTGTTGTAGTGTATGTTCCAGCGCACTTTTCTGTTGAACCTGAAAGTATTTAATATAACATTGAATAAAGGTTAATTTGTACTGCCATATTTTATCAATCCGAAATTAGTCAGCAACACATGTCCAACATCTATATTTATGGGTTCATCATTGATCTTAAAACAAAGCGAACTACCCGTGGTTGCAGGTTACAGAGAGCTGAATACTAAACCTAGTACATGGAGTCCTGGGGTCAGTTTTAATTAGTTGCTCAAGCTTGAGCAAATATAAGCTTAATTTAACTCCTTTACTGGTGATTTTTGAAAGACATTTCAAATTTGTCAATATAGGGTTCATACATATGTACACAAATAGTACCTTATTTCTGAAAAAAAAATCACCAGTAAAGGTGTTAAAGTAAGCACGAAATATTTGCTTAAGCTTGAGCAACTAATTAAAACTGGCCCCTGCACTTTAATGAGTCAATTTGACGCTCAGGGACTTCACTTTCACTCAACTTAGTTGGTCAGTTTACTCTCTTTGACAGCTGCAATCTGACATAGGGCTGGACTCCCTTTTATGAGTCAATTGACTCTGATTTGGCTCTCTATGATTATGAAGCTTCTCTGTAAGCTGAAATATTTTGTTTCATTTATTTTCTTCAGTACCACAATTCTGGTTGTATTTAATTACCATCGATGGAAAGGCAGTTTAGAGTGTTATCAGCATTTCCAATATACCTCGTTTAGGAATAACATAGGTAAATGTAATGTTATTAGAATAAAACTATAGGATTATCTACTACAATTTAATGAATATCTTTAACTTACAGTCTGCACATCTATAGGTCAGCTGTGCACAGTTATTTATTGTATTATTACAATAACTACAGGCATATGCATCTGTAAGTTTACAAGACTGCACTCCATGACAAGTCTCTGCAGCATTTAAAGGGTAGACTTTACATTTTAATCCATCTGTTTGACATCTAGAAGCACCTTCTTCATAAGTCCACTTGGCAGCTAGGATTTGTATTTTCTTCCCAGTGTTGGCGTCACACTGTAAAACCATGTCACTTCCAAAGTTGAGGCATTTGTGAGCTATTTTATTCTGACCTATGAATCATACAATGATATAAAAAGAAAGAAATAACTACAACTTTTTGTAGGCACTATTTTGATAAATTTTATTCCATAGCATTCAAGCTCCTCTCAAGCTCTTGTTCACTAAATATGTACAACAACAGCCAACATGAATTATTTATACAGAAAGTAGTGAATACATAATACACAATTATATAATGTTAAGTAAACAGTACATGTCACTGCTCTTTCTGAAATGAGAAGATGTTTATTTAAGCCTAGTAAGAGGCCATCTATAATTATCATCATTAACGCGAGC
>JAVSBT010043116.1:0-17643 GCA_033118115.1 Pharyngocirrus eroticus
TAGATAAAACATAGAAGCACCCCTTTTATCATTGCTGATTGAAGAGTAAATGCTGTTCCCAAACAGCCATTACTATTAGTGAATGAAAATCCAGCAGATTAACTAAAAATGTCTGATCTCTTGCCTTACTGGCTCTGCCAATGGTCAGCACAGTGACCATTCGACCCATTAGGTACACAAAGATAATTATACTAAATATGAAAATGTATTTTTTATTCAAATGCACCAATTGACTCCAAGCTCCTTTCCTCTGGGGAGATCCGTTTGTATTTTTTTACTGGGAGTTATTATTGTCAAATCTATTCTGTTTTCTATCATATCAATATGAACATGGACTGAATTATGGATTTATGATAATATTGACATTGGAATCTTTTGGGGATACAACCAATTTCATACAAATTGATGGAGACTTCAATAAGTCCTTAATAAAGAGGAACCCCCCCCCCCCCCCCTCCCCCTTCCTCTTATGATAGGGGGTATCTTGATAAAAACAAAAACAAAAAAACAAAACAAGCTACAATTATCACAAAAATATTTATCTGACATAGTTGCTAGTACCCAGCTCATGGTCATAAAACCACTTTCAACCAAACATCTTTCTTGACCAAGTGCCCTAACCACCTGTATGCTTGAAAGTTTTTTTTGAAAGGAACATGATTCTAAAATTTAGTGTGTCCTGGTGATAGAAGATAAATGTGTAAATACTGATCTGGAAAAAAACCATGGTAGACAGTGAACTAGTTCTGGATTGAAGCCAATTTTTGAGCACCTACTTGCATGTCTTGGTATAAGAAAAGGTGATGTTATTAGATCAAGGGATGCAGTATTGATAGAATCTGCCATGACAACCAATGCTTCTTGCCACTTCCAAATAAAGATTTTACACTTTCTATATTTCACCATAAATGTAAACTAAATCTGTCATGGTGGAAAATAACTATGCCAAAAAGGTGGCTCCTTATCAAGTTGCGCTGTGTAATCAACCTATTCAAATAAAGTGATTTGTCTATTAAAAAAAAAGATAATTTATGTACAGTTATACCCTACAGGGAAACCGTCATCATTATATTATGTTTAAAAATAATTTTTACAACAATCTTATCATTTTCATATACAAATTTAAACAGGCATTCTAAAGGCCTTGGCATCATATCATATCATTGCTTAAATACAGGGCCCTAAAAAAGAAGGGCAATTGACTGCTTAGCCCACCTTGTTTGAATATGCTTGAAATAACTGTAAATCAAAATCTAAATCACCAAATTGAAGACTTTTGATCCAAATTTTTCAATCTGTAGACAAATAAAACATGAGTAACCTGTGTTTATTTTGCTGTAATTACATACCAAAATACATGCTAATATTAAAACTCATATTACTATTTCTTATTCTACAGTGAGTTTATGAGCATGTATTTAGGTAAGAAATTATAGCAACATAAACAAAACGCAAGTTTTGTTGTCTACAGACTGAAGTAACAAGGGTCCAATCCTAACACATTTTTTCAGGGTGAACTCTATACATTTATATGTACATGTATTTATAAGTAATAGACTTTATCCATGCAGCACTGAGTTTTTAATATAGTAATAAAAGATAATAAGTCCGAAAATTGATAGTTTCATTTTGTTATGTGTTATATTTCATCAAATGATATTGACATCATCAGGTTGATAACTTGTGGGAAAAAAACGACTCTGTTTATATAGGAGTCGGTTTTTTCCCACATGTTACTAACCTGATGATGGCAATTTCACTTGAAGAAATATAGTTAACATAAAACAAAATGAAAATATCAATTTTCAGACTTATTATCTTTTATTAATAGACTTTATAACAATTGAACAATTTGAAAATAATATGGTTGCTAAGAAATATAGCTGTCTTATGTTTTGTTTGTCTCATTTTTGTATAACATTTGTGTGGAAAACATGGATGTGTTTATTGCAAGCAAACGATTATGAAATAGGTGTAAACAAAAATGATCCTGGCCTCTGCTTATTTTTCTCCAAACTTCCATTTAGCTGTTTACAGAAAATGTTTTGTAAACTTAGAAAAAGTTTTTTCTCTATACTATAACTAAATACAATCATAGTTTCTTTCAATTCTAAATAACAAATCGTCTGTTATTTTGCCAAAATAGAAAGTCCAATTTCTTGTGGAGACCCTTTCTAAAGCAGTCAGGGTTTGTTCATGTAAAATTCTTGAAATTTGTTCTAATTTGGCTTTTGAATAAGAAAGCATGCAATGGCCCTTCTATACTTGATTATTGATATAAAAAAGGGAAAAAAAACTAGTCATACAGGGTAACCAGCCTTCCATAAAATATTCAAATCATAATTATCTCATGTTGCAATTATTATTTTAATAATGTATATACTTATGAAAAAAAGGACTCAGGCAGCTATGAGTATGACTATATGTGAATTATCTGTATTGAATTTTCTGGCCTAAAACCACAACTCCATCATTGTCTCAGCGTGAATTATTAATTGCCTTTGGATCTCCAGATTTTGTTTGCGGTAATGTTTTCACGCATGCTGAAGTCTGTTGTAGGCTATATAGACAAGGACTATTCCATAAACCTCATGCTGGGGCTGTTTTATGATCCTAGAAACACAGACAAGTACTGCATAAATGGAACAATACCAATTCTCTTATAAGTTATAATGAACTTAAATTCAAGATTAGAATGCAAATGTTTTTTGTATGAATACTGTTTACCATAAATAGCTAGCCAAGCTTTGTGCTAGAATGCAAAAGAGGTGTACAATCTTGGAAAATCAGGAACAAAGCTACAAAAGATTGAGCTTCAGGTTTGCACAGCTCAATTCAAGAATCACCTATAGCAAAGTGTGTCCACCATCATTACCCCTGGTAAGTTACTTCATTATATTCATAATTACAGCATCAAAAGATTGATAGACTGATAGACATCGAATCTGATCTTTGCAGAGCTAGAAATAATATCCAGATATCAATAGTTATAATAAGTGAGTGAATGTGTGTGTAGTTAGTTAGCTTGTCAGTCAGTCAGTCAGTCAGTCAGTCAGTTAGTTAGTTAGTTAGTTAGTTAGTTAGTTAGTTAGTTAGTTAGATTAAGTAATTAGTTAGTTAGTTAGATAGTTAGTTAGATAGTTAGTCTGTTTGTTACTTTGCTAGTAACATTATTGCCTGATGATGCCACTTTGGCGAAATATTGCATAATAAATACAATGAAATTTATCGGACTTGTAACCATTATATTTACTTTAAAGCTGTCGGCTTTTCAAATATGTAGTATGCTACCTAGTCAGCTACATATTTTTTATAGCCCCTTTCTTAAAAAAATACATAATATACATGAATGCAGTGGGTATGACTGCTGAAGCCTGGAGTTACCATAACCCCATGGTTGACATGCATTTGTCATGCAAAAAAAATGCATGTTGTCATGCATGAAACTGGTATTGGTAAAACATGAAAACATGAAATGGGTACTAGATAATTCTGGGAAAGTGTCTTGGGATTAAATAGCATCCTTGTCAGAGATTCAGATATCAACCAGTCATGTGCTAGAGGAACCAGGGAGAAAAGGGGTCAGACTTTACTCTGCTAGATATAAAGACAATCCGAGAAGCCTTTGTTTTTGATACACATGTACAAGGGAGAATTTTTGAAAGAAACTTCTCTTCAAAATCACCATCAGGCAGTTTTTGAACCCTTACAGTCTTGTAGAGTATATCGCTTGTGTGTATACAATTACTGTAGACCCATCTTTGCATTCAAGCAAAATATTGAACAAAATATTTGATCATTTATATTTGTATAGTGCTTTATATACCCTATAATATAACTCGAAATTTGAAAAAAAAAATCAGGAATGCAATAGATGGCAGCACAAACTCATCAAATATAATTTTTAAGTCACAATGTGGGGTAAAATAAACAAAAAAAAAACTATATATAATGTGAACTATTCATCATTTTATACTGATATATAATTATTCTAAATAAACCAGAAATAAAATGATTACATTTTTACAAACTAAGACACTGGCGCCATGGCATGCTCTCTCTACCAGTGGTTTCAAACAGGTTGCCAATACTATTTGGTAATTTTCTTTCTATTTAGGATATATATATATTCTTTTGGGATAAAGAAATATTGATATATTTAAAGATCAATTCAACAAGTCTTTGCCCTGGCCTATTTTTAGAAACTTGTGACATGAAATCCCCTATACATGTAACCATAAAGTCTTCAACAATGAACAACTAAATTTGGCACTATGAGTATGAATATACAAAGTCATAGATTCATAATTATAAACTCTTTAACGTTCTTATTCTTGGCCGTGTAATATATTAAAATATACAGATTATATATCGATATACACTGTTACAGAACCATAATCCACAAACTTAATAAGCTAAAACAGTATCAATTAAGGATTAGCAATATTAAATACTTTAATACTGTATATGATTGATATTGTAAGAAAATATAATTACACAATATCTTACACAATCAACTTAAAACTCATTAAGAAAATCTATAAAGAAATGTATATTCGGATTGTGTGTGGGGTTTTATTATCATGAACGATGGCAAAGAGTTGACAATATTAAACATATGACATGGAACATTGTATCTAGAGCAGGCAATAATATACATATACCATGTATTCCAAGAAGAATGGAAATTTCACATTTAACTTTGCCTTAACTGAAAGATTGGTAAGCATTTTAGTTGATTTTTGAAGTTTGATTCTGGGGGTTAGTTCATATTTTTGTTATCTTTTAAAAAGCCCAATATGTAAACAACATTCAAAATATTGCAAACATTTTTTTTTTAAGTACATAAGGTGACTAATATATATTTATTAAAGAGATTGTTTTTATAGAAAGTAAGAAATAAATAATCATTCTGTACAGGTATTTGCTTGGAAGACTTTGTCTAAACACACACTTAGGAGAATGTATTTTAATATTTTGTGGCTTTTTACATTTATTTACTCTATAAGATTATTTTTAGTTATGGTTAAATTGTGCCATAATGGAAATAGAGTGAAGTAAAACAATTCAAATTAACATTTTAAATTTGATTAGCAAAATGGAGAATGAGTGATTCTTAATTTCAGAACCATCACATATTTCTATGGAGTTTTTTAATCATTTTTCTCAGGTGTGTGATATATTTATTTTCTTATTTATGCTAACACTAAAGAGTATTTTTAAATAAATTGTCTGTTCCTAGAATTCAGAAGTGACAATGAGAAGAGCCTAACATATCCCCAGCAACAGTCAAATTGTTTACTGGAAAGTTACTAATGTCAACACACATGACTGTGTTCAAAACAAATCAGTTTATTTGCAGACAAATAAGATATGAAAACATATTCACACCATCAAAAACAATGATAATTGCAGTGACATTTCCATAATGAATCTATCATAGTTATTTGATAAGTGTCGTAACTTAGACCTAAGTGATACACCTCACCCCAACCACACACATATTGTCATTACTTCAAGAAAACATTTGTTTATGTAACCCTGAGGTCCAGAGTTAATTGATTCATAACATTTTATTTGTAATTTATTGTAATGTTTATTTCATCCAGCATTGCTAATCTTCCATGGGGCCCTCTTGTCATCTGTCTAGTTTCAGTTGCCAAAGATGGTCAACTGACCAACTTGGATGGGCGAAAGTGACTTCCCCAAGAGTAAATCTAACTCATTAAAATGCTGGACCTTCGACTCTTGGGAAAGTCACTTTCACTCATGTTAGTTGGTCAGTTGACCTTAATGTAGCTCTCAGTAAAGATCATGAATAAGAATGCATGTACTTGCTTATTGTCTTAAAGTTAATAGTATATGTTACAAACATTGGTTGTACTGTTATTATTGTTGTATGGCTCTGTGATAAAAGGATCAGAAATCCTTGCTTTGGAACATTTCCATGTATTGACCTTAGCAAAAAAAATCCATACAAAAATCCATCACAAGCTCATTTACATTTCTTCAAATTTTAATTCCATTCATTACCCTGCGGTTGTCATGAGTGAAAAGGAATAAGACTTCAATCAGAAAAATTGTATAGATTTCAAAGCCAAAATGTTTGATTCAATAGAGTTGATATATGAATAGACATTTGATGTGTTGCATATATGGTGTAGGTATAATATAGGGACTTTGCAATAGATGTTTGTCTTAAAAGACAAATGTTAGAGTAGAACTCCATGTTGAAATAAATTATTCTACATTGGAAAAAGGGTATTTTTAAGGATAAGTTTCCTTACCTCATAACGCATCATGCTCTTTCATGAATCTTGAAATCCCTAACATTTTGCTCATAGAACTCAATGATTTTGCCTCTATTAATATACAATGTACATATTCAAAATCATGTTGCAATGACAAAAAGATATAAGAATAGCATTGATAAATCAACAATCAAAAGGACCTCTATATACATGTAGATTTTTTGTGGTAGGACAAAAATGTCATTTGATGCATTGCGCATTGTGCAATTATGGCTGAAAAATTCTGATCCTCCGCAACAAGTAAACTACTACCACACTGAAATTTGTTCACATAAATTCTATAAAGCAATCCTTTAAATTTCTAAAATAGCTCCAAAAATTGGCTTTTAATCAGTCTCATAATAACACAACTTCTAAGTAACTAATCTCAAGGTTGTGAGTTCATTTTTGGCCCAAGGCCATTGCCTTTGTTGTATTTCATATATATATATTTCCTTTATTCTATTAATTTGATGAAGGTAAAAAATCAATTTCTTTGTCTACAATATTCTAATTTCCATGGAAACTTCATAGTCTTCTCAAAGAATGTTTCAAAGGACACAAAGGACTTATCTAGGTTTCAGTAAATGCAAATCGCCATATGGTCCATCTAGGGGAGGTTTTGGTTAATTTGGTGAAAAAAGTCTTTATTCTAATTGTTATACATGTATTAGTTATGTAATTATGTAAAACTTCAGCTGACCAACTAGGATGAGTAGAGGTGACTTCCTCCAGAGTCAAATTGACTCATAAAAAGGAGTCCAGCTCTTTAATGAGTCAGTTTGACTCTTGCGGAAGTTACTTTTAGTTAACTAAGCTGGTCAGTTGACTCTCATCAACAGCTGAACATTTACATAAAACTTGACTTTTATGAGTCAATTGACTCTGATTTGGCTCTCTGTTTTTGACGTACTTATAAAAAATCTGCGAACAGTCCTATTCACACCTAGGGCCAATTCACACCTATCTGAGAATCACAACTTGTTTTTATCAATAGTGGGAAATGATACGTCATTTATTCATTTTAAATATACATTCCTACATGATGATGATGACAGAAATTTCTATTTATTAACACATGTTTATGTCTGTGGCAACGTCAGAGTTATGATGAGTTTATGTTTCCTCTGTGACATGTATGCATTGCAATTATATCATTGCTCTTCTAATCATTGAGATGTTTGGAAAAGTCTTTCAACGTTATCAAAAAGGAATGGACAAAAAAACATCTAAAGTTTCTATTTCTTCACGGCGAAGCTCAAAATCTTCCAAAATTAGTTGTTTCTCCCAGAGTGAACTTCAACAATACTCCTATGATAAGGTAAGGTCCAAATCTATATTATTTTTGTTTCATTGTCATTTTGCACAGGTATTAATAAAAATGTTAATTTCTCTTCCATTTATATGAAAGGCCATGGATGGGTCATACTCATCTTGAAAACAACACAGTATCTAAGAAATTGGAAAAATCTGGTGATACAAGTGTTGGTTTGGATTTTTGTTCATTTTGGTCGGTACAGCATGGAGATATAAAAAGAAACTTGTAATGGGTGCACCATCTCCAGTGGGGGGCTGCATTGTGTCTGTGTCAAAAAGTACTTTTAATTGTATCATGATTATGATGAATATTCTCAAGAGTCAATAGGTGTACGATTACAGATTTATAAACCACCACTGTTGAAGTTTCTTTTTGAAAATTATTGCAATTATCCACTAAACCCCAAAATTATTCTGTAAGCTCATAATCAATTTGAAGGCTGGGGGTGGGTTGTTTGCCTTTCAAGATTCACTCATCTCTCCAGGACAGAATTGATTGAAACTCATCAGAACTGCAATTCATGGGGAAGATTTCCAATGACAGCAGTTAGAGTGCAAACTTCTGACATTTATGATTATGAAATTAACATACATATGTTACAATGATGTATGGCAGCAATGGCTACAAAATTGTTTTATGAATAGATATATCAAATTGTACTCATAATCTGATGCATATACAGTATTTATTTATTCATTAACTAATTTGCACAAGGAATGTTATTCCTCAAAGTCATCCAGAGTATAAAAGAAAGGAGGAATAATAAAATTGGAGACCCATGATTGGTTGTACTTAGTATACTCACTAAAATTAAAACCTTTTAAGAGATCTTAGAAACCCATAAAGATTAACAAAAAAATCCCCAAACTATATGGATTTGTGTAGCGATAGGCCAGGATAATTTGTCTCACAAAAGTCACATCTATAGCATTAATTGCAACAAACTTTCTGATTTTTTTAATCTTCAAACTGTCATTTAATACTATAGGTCTTGAACATTATGTATATCAACATGTGCATTAAAGAAATCCATCGCTTTAAGAAATTCTATACTTTGATTTACCCCCCCCCCCCCCTCCTTTCCCCTCTCCTCCAATAAATCCCATAATGATGAAGGTATTAGAATTCTGTGTTGCAATGCACAATTAAAGCACTACTAGTGGGCAATTGTGATAGAATATTTGTGTAGACAAATTAAGATCTTTAGTCATTAGATACTCATGAATTTCAAACTTTAATTGCAACTGAAAAACAATTTATTCATCTGCTTGAATAAATGTAGCATTTCATTATACATATTTAGGAGCTATTTCTTTTTGTTTTCCTATTTCTCTGATTCTGTGTATATCATTCATAGAAGAATATTCAGTTTGTCATTACCTATTTTTTCGCTGTTGGATTGATGTTAATTGTTAGTATACACTATAACACAGTACTTGGTTGATGAAGACAAGTGGAAAACAAGTACTACTGTGTCAGATCTAAAGTGTTTTAATCTCAATTTCATAGGAAAAGTTTATCTTTAACCGCTAGGGCAACTTTTCAAGCAAGTGAAAGTGATATGATAACACTCCAAATGTGAAATTTGAACCACTCTATGAGGAAAAAAAGTGGAATACAGCAAGGCACATAGCTAGGGAAAGAGGGAGAACTCAAAAAAATTATCACACATATTCTTCTTGAATATACTACAAATGAAGTGATTTTTTGGATGATTATTTCTCATGGATTAACATATCAAAGTGATAAACAGAATATCATGGAATTATGACACATTCTTGTTTTAAATTGATCAAGGAATTATATCTTCTTGTTGGAAAGTTTATAACCAAATGGTATACATGAAGTTTTTCATGGACGATGGTTGGCATAGTTGACTAATCTTTTAATCATTTGTTTGGAATTGAGCAGTAAATTGTTTTAAGCTGTGGATCACTTTGTATCATCATGGTTTGTTTTAACTGGAGCTGAGGGCTATTTAGATGTTTTGCCTTTCAAACTAGTTAAGCCATACTTGAGCTTAGATCATTTGGAAATCTGACACTAATCAAAACCTAAGCAATCTCCCCGTCTTGATAAACGAGAAGATTTTGCATCTTCATCTTTGCAAAATAGATTAAAACTTTATAAAAACAAGTTGCATTTTTCTTGAAATTTCATCCACCTGAAATGAAAGGGCAATCTAAGCTGCATCTCAATCTTTGCAAAAAACATCAGACATGTATGAAAACAAGCAGGTTTTTTTCCAAGCAATTTTACCAATAGGAAAGGGTTATCCCATGCAATTATATCACATATGATTTAAGTACACTCACAGGCCTTCAAGGAACCCAGAAAATATCTATGTAACTCTTCAACAAATCAAAAGAGCAGAAACTTTTGAGATAACGCAATGTTATGAGTCATATAATCATACTGAAAGAATATCAAGAATGCAAGCAACTCAAGATTTCTACAGGTTTATACACAAAAACACGCCTAACCACTAGGGAAAAAAATTAAACCAAAACATTAGAACAACTTTGTTTATCTGGTAATCGTGAGCTGGGGTTGAGGAAATGCCATATGGTACAACATTTCATGGCAATCTTTTTTATTTCTTTTATAAACTTGATCATTGGATGTTTCTGGTATATAGATTTTGAACATATTGCTTGGATTTGATTGCCTAGCAATGGTATCAGCTTATCAGCAAGAATCTGGATCTACTCTTGCTGTTTTCCTAGTATACACATAGAATGCAAGGAGTCAGAGAGAGCAATTCAGTTTCGAGAGATTTTCCTACACAAATGGGGCGTGATAAAGATTTAGAAAGAAAAGGAAAAAAAACATAGAATCATACGCTTCTGATTTTCTTACACAAAGAGGGTGTGACAAGCATTTTTGAAAGGAAGAAATGGGAAAAAGCAGTGGATTACACAATATTCAGCATCTGAATTGAGAAATCAATCTTCTTAATTTCACATTTTCATTCTTAAGACGGGACACCAAAAAGTTAAAAAGACTGTAGGATGAATTCTAATTTGTTTGTTTTTTCTTCAAAACTAACTTAAGCAATATGCTTTATTTATCTATCAATTGGGAATGATGGAAGCATAGATTTAATTTTTTTTAAATGGTTTTTTTTCATTTTATCTTAAAATATGCTGTAAATAAGATGTTGGAAAAAGAAAACTAAAATCTGCATATCATTTCATTCCATGGCCTGTGATATCTGTAAATACTTCGTGATCAGGAAAAGTTCAAAATGTGGTTTTTCGTGTCTTGTTGTCCATCTCTCTCAGGTGATAAGGATTTACAAGATGGATACTCAAATCAATCAATGTTTACATCATGCAATAATTCAAATTCATTGCCATCTTCAAGAAATCACCACATGTGGAAGCAAAGAAACGGTCTTAAGGATGATACAATAAGCTTTATTCCTGTGACACCATCTTTTGGGAGAAGTTACTTAAATACTCAACTTTGTATCAATCATCAGACTTTTGTTCAAATGAATCCAGCCTTTGAGAAGCCTTTCGATAAAGCCTTGGGGACAAGTCCCAGACAATCTTCAAAAAAAAAGCAGTTACTTCAGTGTAAACGACATGAACATATGTATGATAATGTCACACAAAACAGTCTGAAATGCAGCTGTAATAGATATAGAATTGACACAGAAAACTATGTTGTCAAGACTGCAAGAGGATTGAAAAGCTCAGAATTTGGTCATCGGAACCAAGGCGTTCATGAGAATAGGTCTAAAAGAAATCACATGATCAATGAACACCAAAGGTCATTTAAAGAGAATCATAGGAATTTCAGTTTAAATAAGGGTCATCATCAAGGTCACTTCCAAGGTCATGATCAGGGTAAAGGTCATCATCAAAGCCATTATCACAGTCATTATGGTGGACACACACAAAGAAATCTTTCCAATGGATTTTACATCAACCCTGGGTATGATCATTTAACCCCTGTTGATAAAGATTTTCAACCAAAACTTTTAGATGACGAAGTTTCTTCTTGTTCTGTATATGATAATTCAAGCAGTATTTACAGATCTAACCCTTATGATAAACCATGGGGGTTTGTTGAACATCCTGTTCACTCAAAAATGACTAAAGGATACTATGACTATGCTCAAACTGTTGACTGCTATTGTTGTGATGGAAACAAAACTCATTTTGCTGCTAAAAATGTGGGATTGTCACCATCAACCAGGAATAGTATGCCATCCTACACAAAAGAGGCGTCTGTTTCAAGTAAAGTCAATAACCACATTAACCGGGGTACTCATCTTGAGCAAGAACATTTGACATCTCATTGCCGAGGAGCCCAAGGAAGTCAAGCACAAGATTTAAGCAGCATTCCTGTTAGGTTTTCTACAGAACACCAACCAAAAATTCACTCATTAAATGTTAAACATGAATATTCTAGAAGAGATAATAACTCAACAGACTCAATCAAAGAAACCATAATGTCCCCGCGATGGATGCCACAACAAGTTGATGTTGATACTCAGCTTCTTGTGAAAAATGCAAGTCCTATCCCTTTACAAGTTGATGTACACCAAAAAGACTCAGAAATATATTCACAAATCATAGCTGTGAGAAATCTAGCACAATCACAGGAAGATATAGCTGAATCAAAAAGACTGTCAAGGTCACTGGCTAGGTCGCCCTCTGTTGTGAAACCCATTGAGTTGCAAGAATTCAAGCACTCTCCCCTAAGTATTACATCACATAATCTATGGCAACGGCATGAGGGTGCTGAAGAATTAAAAGAACAGTCAAGGTCCATACAAAGGTCATCCTCTCTTGTAGATCAAGGTGCTTCATCCATTGAGTTAGAAGAGATTAAACACTTGCCTCAAAGTATTGCTGTGCAGAATCTATGCCAGACACAAGAGTATATTGAAGAACCAATAAGAAAATCAAGGCCAAGACAGAGGTCATCACCAGTAATAAAGCAATCTGTTATGTCCGTAGAATTAAAAGAAAAGGAATATTATCCCCAACCAATTACTGTGCAAAATTTGAATCAGTTACAGGACAAAGTAGAAAAACTTAAAAGACGATCAAGGTTAAAGCAAAGATCTTCACCAATCATAAAACAAGAAATATCTGATGTGGAATGCCATCTCTACAATCATCACTCTGCCATGGGAGAAAGAAGTTCTTCATCTTCAAGAAATGGAAATGACCCAGTCATGACTAGTTCCTCTTCCTCATCCTTTGTTGAAGAGAAAAGTGTATCTTATTTAGCAGAATGGGGGATGGGTTTTCAGGAATATGAGCAATGGAGAAATCTCATGCTTCAACAAGATCATCACTATGTGCTGACATCTAGTCCCACAGAAGATCCATCAGAATCCAGAGGATACCACAGAGAAAGCTTCAAGTCTTTCAGAGCTGTTAAACACATGTCAATCAACACCCCAAGTCCTGCTTATTACAAATCTAAAGAAACCCCTTCAAGGCCCCAATCTGATAGCAGTCGCATTGGACTTCTACAGAGATCTCAAAGTCAGGATGGAATAGACGCTAGGCACAAACCCTGCTCCAAATGTCATGCAGTGTTTGCCTTTGACTGGAAATGTCACAATTGGGAACGGTTTAGATATTGTCAGCACCATAGGCAAACGTTTTCTGAGGTATTTTTCTTTTACACACTTTTATATAGTTGGAGATATTTTTTATCATATCATCGTTTTTATATCCTTGAGAGGTACATGTATTTTTTCAGATTGTGAGGCAGTGATCTTTATGATTAAAAAGATTATAAATGAGGAAGTAGGGAAAACACCTTTATATTACTCATTCAATTCACCCCTATTGGTGTAATCACATCTAATCACATCTTCTGTATATATATGGAAAGAAAATTTCACAAAACAGGTTATAAGACTGACTTGTACTGAGCTGTTTGGTGTTTTATAATGCAACTGGTTTATTATCCATGAAATGTGTCTGATTTGACACCATTCTTATGAAAAAAGATGGAAAGTATCAATATGTCAACTTAACATTCAGTTTTCTTTTTGAAATTAAACTCTTTTTCAGTCTGAAACCACTTTGAGTTTAATTTCTTAACAATATTTGACCAGACCAGAGAATTTAATATATAAAAACAAGGAACAGCAGTATCATTCTGACCTTTCCTTCAACTCCTGCAGGGAATGTTATGAGGAAAAGAAACTGAAACCCATACCATTGTAACTCTGTCAGAAATATATAACCAGAATGTCATACACACACTTTGCTGTTTACAAGCTTCTGATCTCTATAATTATTTTCAGAGCCCACACTCTCTGCACAGAACACACGCTCAACGTCTAAGTACCAGCGACAAAAACTCTACACAACATGGAAGCAACAGAAGCAAGCAAACAAAGTATAGCAACCACACAGAGGTAAGTCTTTAATGTTTTATAATTTGAAAATTAATTATTCCCATTATCAATATAATATTATTTTGTAATATTAGCTCACTGCTGCAGGTGACACTGTGGGATTCTAATGGCTTTTCAATTACAAAGTAATTGCATGCATCAGAAAATTAAAACCATATACATGTACACTCTCTTTTCAAAGGATACATAGAATTTCAAAAGGAAAAATTATTATAATGTCAAAGTGTATGTTTTCCATTAGTTCTTCTGTCTGATGGCAAACACAAATTGTGGGAAGGGAAGGATGTAGCTTTCTCTGGTTACAGCCATAGAAATGCCAAAGAATTAAGTTAATAAAATCACTTTATCTTAAAAAAAAGGTAAAAGAACGAAGAACCTAACATTTGTTTTTCATTTATATCATTGTAGTCTTTCTTGAATTTCTTAGATTTCAATTTTAATCGTTATTTGGGAAATTGTTCAAAATGATTTATATTTATTGGTCAGAGAAAGGCTTGTACAAAAAAGTTTCAAAGACTGTTGTTTCAAAATCTAAATTGTAGGCCTGTATAGTCTTATTCAATGCAATGAAAGATTTTTATGAAGTTTTCAGGTTTTTAGAAAATCACTTTAAGGCCATTCCAAATTGCTTAGTTTGTTGATGGATCTTCTGGCATTAAATGTTATTATCTCAAAATAAATCAGACTTCACTTGCCATTTTGCTTTGACACTTCAAGATTTCTGATTTACAAAGAGTATGCACAAATATCTTGTACAAAATTAATAACCAATATGCAGTTCTCAATTTCCAACAGTTAGTGTATAAAAAGCTAGAATTTGCAAAAGAAATTGTGAGACCGCTCTTCACTTTATGGTGGCTTTCAAGCCTTTCCTCAAGCAATCTGTGTCCCTTTTTGTACCTTCTGGTTTACTCTTTAACTGAAAATTAGCTAACATTCACCAAGTGGTGAAGGAGAGAATTCCTAGACTGTGAACATCTGAGTCATAAACATTTTTGTTATGTTCCCATGGATATTTTTATTGCTCTAAGGTAAAGTGATCTTAATGAAGAAGTATGTCTGTTTCTTCACTGTCAGCTATACAACGAACTGATGCAGGGCTCATTCTTGCTATCCACTGCTGCATTCTTATGATAGTTTGTTGCTTGATCATAGAGCTGGGAATGTGTCTGCATGTTATTTACATGAAGTATGTATCATGGAAATAACTATCACTGAAAAACAATGTCAGGATATTAATAGCATTGGAAGAAAAAATGGGACTTTAACAACAACATTCACCTTTTTTATAGCAAAGTCTGAAAAAGGGTTTTAAGTCATTTTCATGTTTTGAAATGAAGGCTTAGTGAATTGAAAGAAAGGACACTTATACATCAGTGAAATTTGAATCATAGATACAAATAATGGATTAAAAACATGACTACGGAAAAATTATCAAATTGTGAGATATCAAAAGTTTGATAAATAATCTGTGAAAAATTAGGCACAACATTGCAAGTTTCAGAAGGCAAATTGATTTTTTTTTAAATTATATTGTGAACATTCAATAAGAAATGTCTTCTAAGACAGACAGACAATTCTTAGACACATATATCATTCTTATATAATCATACTTATGATATTGTATAAGACAATGTTTCCAAGAAAAGGGACGCATTTAAGTGACCTATATCACCCTATTCACCATCAGTTTCTCAGAAAGGTAAGAACCAAGTGTGTGGAGAAAGAAAAATAATTGTTAATTGCAACCTGGGCTCAATAGATAACGTTTACAAACAATCCCTTTAAAATACCTAGTGGTGAATCTCATCCTTTAAACATAGAACTCTCCATCCAACCATCTGGTAGGAGATACAGAAAAAATTTCTTTTTATTCTTGTATATATGTATGTATTTTGTTTGTTAATGTTCATTATATATTTGTATTGCAAGCCTGTATTCCAAAAGGAAAAATTCCCCATGAGAGATAAAAAAAGATTTATTATTATTATTATTAACATTAGTAGTAGTAGTATTAATTCTCTCTTTTGAATAAGATGTCAGAACATAATCCTTTCAACAATATTCCCTGTATGAACAATTTAAACTTGCAGCGTAGAAAATATGACTTTTCTAGTTTAGCTTTCTGTTGCATGATTATCACACATTCAATATTTCAATTATGGCAGGTTATATAGAAAAACAATAATTTCATAGCAACTCAAGACTTTGTTTACAGTTGGTCAAGATAAGAATAACAACATGACAATTCCATGTTTATGACACTGTGTTTATTGGCAGGTTATTTTCTTCATTTGGCAGGAGGAGCACTTCATGGGTTTTTTTCAGGTTTAGTGTATAATATTTAGATTCAAAGTATTACAAACATGATACTTTGACAATAAAAGTGTCAAATAAAAATAATGGAATTATTTCTATAAAAGGTAAGAAAGATCATTTCCACAACTGGAATCGATTTTATTTATTTGTTGCTTTTATGGAAATACAAAAATATATCATTTTAAGTATCTTTAAGGGAATTTATCATGAGAAATCTGGTCAGAACATGCTTAAAAGTGGCAATTAAAGTATTTTCAGACAATATTTCCCCATGTTAAATTCCCATAGAGATTTTTAAAATGATATTTTTCATATTTTCATTAAAGCTAAAATATATTAAAATTTCATCCAGATGTGGAAATTATTTCTATTACTTTTTATTAAAAAAAATTTTTTGACACTTTTAGTATCAGATAACCATGTTTGTATCATTTTGAATACCTGTATAAGTTGTAACCATATTTCAACAGATGTGAAAAATAATTTGTTTTTGAATAAACATCACTATAATTGAGTTTTTTATTGCTTGCCTGAAACTTTGTTCTAATTTACTTTCTTTATCCAGGGGAACTTATAGTTGTAAAAGTATGTGGATGTATCTAGCTATGGTTGACTAGAAGTCTATCCAGGAGTACAATTGTTTTCAAAAATAACAAATTACAATAATCTATTGTGATCCCTCTATGGTTTTGTTGAGACTTGCAGCATATCAAAAATGCTAATCCTCTCTTTCCTTTTTTTTTGTTTTTAGAAATTAGTTGCCACCGTGGCCCCCACACTTCCACAACTAAATAACGCCCAGGAGGGACGTTCCCAAACAAACAAGCAATATGTAGAGAACACTGGCTCCCTTCCACACCTGAAAAAATCTGGGGAAGGGACTACCCGACAAAAATCCTACCTCACAAGAAGTGATACTGACAAAGAAAATGGAAGAACTTCAAATAGTGGTACAAAGACAGATGACCATGGAAACTCTTTACCACTTACACCTGCAGGTAAATATTTCATTATTTTTTAAAAATTCATTTCATTGTTGTTGTTTGTCCAATGTATGTTCCCTTGTATAATGTAAGTTGATTTTGATATAAATATATACTTACATGCAGGCCTTGAAATCTAGAATCAGCCTTGGTGCAACAAATAGCACCAAGGATTTCTTGTTCCTGGTGCTATTGCACCAAGCAATTTTATCATACACCATTATTGCAGATATCTTTTTAAAAATATTAAATTCAGGGAGTTAAGGGGGCATGGGGGGTTAACGTTTTTTCCCAATAACTTTTCTACTTTTTGATCAATTTTGAAAAATGATATAT
>JAVSBT010043338.1:0-35463 GCA_033118115.1 Pharyngocirrus eroticus
CTTTTATAAAGAATGATTATTTGGGACATATGTTAGTGCATATCAAAAAAAGCAATTAGACCCTCATGACGCCTTAAGGGATAACATTGATACAACGGTATACTAAGTGTTTTTTTATGATAATCAAAAATCACTTTCATGAAAGGGATGAAAAAGAATTGAAAATATTTTCCCCTTGAAGTACAATTTGACTGTTCAGGTACTTTTGTTTTTTCTAATTTTACTATTTTTAGTACAGAATGATAGTATCACACTATTCCACATTCAATGTTATTTTCCTATTCAGGATCTAAGAAAATCCATTCACAAAGTTTGAGTTTATCCGAATAAGTCAGTGTACTGGAGAGGGGGGGGGGGGGGGGCTCTAGGACGTGGGATTTACAATATTTGATTTCTTGGGATCTGGGATTTACTTATTTTCTGGGATTGGGATTCACCCTTTTAAATTGTTTGGGATTTTGCATTTACCTTTTGAATTTCATGGGATCTGGTGAATTATCTGGGATTGAGAGTAGAAACTTTTGAAATTTATTTCGTTGGTATTACATTTTAATGGGTGATCAAGCTTTCAATCCTCATCCAAAGATCATTCAATATTAATTTATATAATATGTTTAGTATCCTGACAGGATTTGACTAAGTTTATTTTATGAGAAAAGGGTTTAATTATATTACTGTGTAAGCCTATTACAATTATTTTAAAATGCTTCATTTAATGATTATGTTTTATCTGGAAATTCTTCATTCCATTCTTTATTTCAATCAGCTTATACTTGAATTTAGTCGACAAATATTTCGTCATTCATTCATTTATGAAATAATTTATTTTGAATCATCCTGTCTCCCCCTCTCAGCCCTAGTCCCTGAAACTTCACCAACAGTAGCAAGTTGCAAGTCAACTATCTACGTCATCGAGTTCTTTACTTCTGCGCATACATATATAGGGATACGTCTTCCGGTATACAAAAACATCATCCATCGACGAATACAAATGAATTTTCAGCCTTGAGCCGTACTAATGGCTGACTTTTTTAAATCAGCGTTTGGCTACCTTGGTGGGCAGGGAGGTGGGACAGATAATGACTTTGTGGGTCAAAATGTAGAGTTGGGTGAATCTAAATACAGAGTTAGACGTCTTATTGCTGAAGGTAGGTACAGGATTATCGTCCACTGACACAAACCAGTTTGCTGAAAAAATAAATCATGACAGCTAGTTGTTGGTATACAATTGTCAAAATCGAGGCAACAATAGAAAGGTTTATTGATTAAGATTTCTATAATCAGTAGTAAATGTACTACTTGTACACGATCTGATATTATATATAGACATTTTGGGATGAGACGTGTTGTAATGGTTTTGACAGATCAATTAAAATTTAAATGGCAGTGTGGATTACATTTACAGTCTACAGTACCGGTACTATATTTCTAACAATGTACCAACCAAAGAGCAGTTTGATGGATTTGACAATAACGTTAATCATGTATTGTTGAGATTTATAATTTTGTCTCAATGGTACATAATATCCTTTCCTTATACATGTAATTGTAATTGTTAGCACATGCTGTAAGATATTTATGTTGTATCATTTATAGGCGGATTTGCATTTGTCTTTGTGGCCGAAGAAAGCTCAAATGGCAAAGAGTTTGCCTTGAAGGTATGAATATGACAATTCAATTTATAAATTGTATTTTGAATATAAAGTAAAACAAGACAAAACTGAACAACACTCAGAAATTGCAAAGCTATAGTCAAGTTACTTTTTATCAGAATCTGATTCTCTTTCTTTTTCAGAGACTTCTTGGAAGTGACGAAGAAAAAAACAAAGCCATAGTCCAAGAAATATGCTTTTTGGTATCCTTTCTGCTTAAGTACTTCCTACTGAAAAAAGCACAATTATTTGAAATTATAGCCACTAGTGTAGGTTTCAAGCATTGTCAGAAATGACAGAAGCTGGCCAATGATGATGAAAAGTTTGTAGGTGTGAGGTGTTATTTGTAAAAAATAAGCTTCATAGATGAAAAGATAAATAATTAGTTAAAACTTCAGATGTTAGTATTATGAAACAAAGTATACATTTTGTATATTTTGTACAGAAAGCCTAAAATAACTTAACCAACAATAAGAAAAAACTTTCGGGGCATCCAAACATTGTACAGTTTATCAATGCTGCTTCAATAGGTAAAAATGAATCGGATCATGGTCAGTCAGAATTTTTGATTCTTACAGAGCTCTGCACAGGTAAGATATACATTTTATTAATTTACTTTTGTCCCATTATGAAAAATATTTAGTTTACTTTATGGTTTGAGAAAGACATTTACTTGGATTATTCCTGTCTGTGGTCTCATTTGCCACATTTTCTACTTTGGTTTCAGGGGGACAATTGGTTGATGTTGTGAAAAGAAGTGGTGGAAAATTGCCATGTGATCAAGTTCTTATAGTATTTTATCAAACATGTAAAGCTGTTCAACACATGCATAAACAAAAGCCACCGATAGTTCACAGAGATCTAAAGGTATTTTCATAATTTTAGAACATAATTCTTTTGTAAATTACTGCATTGTAATGTTTTTATTATCATAAATGCCTTATAGACACAATTTTCATATAGCCTATTACTTAAATGTATTGCTAAGCTCAAAAGAACTCTCCTGATTTTGTATGATTCTATAAGAAAATTTAAAAAAAATCACCTCTGTATTGAATACTTTTATGTATTTTTATTCATAAAGTATGCAAACAACTACATTTCATTTCATGTGAAAGATGAAATCTGAATTTCATGAATGACTTTTTGTGTTTGATATAGTCTTTAAAACCAGTAAAATTACCTGTGCAGACATGAATATCACTTACATTGCATGAATGTGATGCTTTATTCAACAATAAAATGTATTAGACCAATGATGATAAAATGCCAAATCTGTAATCACTCTACGCCTTAAGGTTACATGAAATTATACTTTTATCTTGTATTGACCATTTTACTTTTAGGTGGAGAATTTACTTGTCAGTTCAAAAGGAGTTGTAAAACTTTGTGACTTTGGAAGTGCTACCACAAAGGCACATTACCCAGATCATGACTGGTCAGCAACAAAGAGAAGTGTTGTTGAAGATGAGGTAAGATTAACTGAAATTATCTTTTTAATTAGCACCAAACAAAGGATGGATACTTTTGCTTTTCCAAAGTGATATAGTAATGGTAAGATAAGAATTCACACATATTTCTGTTTTGATTGTTTTGATACAGATATGCAAAAATACAACTCCAATGTACAGAACTCCAGAGATGCTTGATCTATATCAGAACTTTCCAATCAATGAACAAGCTGATATCTGGGTATGTACTATAACTACACCCCAACTTTTAGCATTTCTGTTTGGTGTAAATTCATGTAACATTTCTTGATGTATATGTTTTTGACTTTGTCTTAAAAATTAAATAAAGATGATACTTGAATTTATTTATGGTAATAAATTTTGATAATCAAAGACCGGGTTGTTGTATTTTGACTTTTCTGTTTTAGGCCCTTGGGTGCGTGTTATACTTACTTTGTTTTGGAGTCCATCCATTTGAAGACTCTGCCAAATTAAGAATTATCAATGGAAACTTTACCATTCCTGAAAGTGATAAAACTTATACTGTGTTCCATGATCTCATACGTAAGTAAATTTGATTTGATAGGTTTTGTAATTGAAATTTTTCAAGAGAACAAATATTCCCTATTGTGAATATAATAAGGAACTTTCGTTACTGATTATAGACAACTCAAACATGATAACCTGTGTTTTTTTCCCTACAGCAAAAAAAAGAACACAGGTTACTCATGTTTTTTTTTAAATACTTTTTATTTCAATCAAGCTGCGAACACAAGGCTGATGTTTACATTGCATATAATTACAGAAATACAGCTGACGTTTACATTGCATATAATTACAGAAATACAATAAAATTTACTATAATTGTTTCATTAAAAAGTGTAAATGTTATAGACGTTAAAAATGAGTGAAATCAAATTCAGTCATAGTATAATGGATTGGAAATTAAATGGGCAGTGAGTGATTAATTCACGTTTCATTCTATTGTTTTTTAATTCATGGAAAGGGGGGGGTCAGTTTTTTTAAGGCATAGTTCTTTCTATTTTGTTGGGGTAAAGGATAGTACAGACTGTGTTTTGGGTGACTGATTGATTGAATAAGAGACATACAGACTTAAAAAATCAGGAAGGAAAGTTCCCTATTTCATTTGAAAAAAATCTTTGTTATTGCACAAAGTCATTTTTTTTAAATGTATGATTAAGACTGAGCTGTCATATTCTTGTTTTAAAGGTGCAATGTTGAAAACTGATCCAAGAGAAAGACCAAGTATAAACGACTTAATAGCAAGACTACAAGAGATTTCAGTGGCAAGAAATGTAAACTTGAAAACACCAATTCCTCTGGAGGGCACCAATAATGGCAATGGTAATGGTAGGTTAATTTTTTGTCATAGCGTTTCTTTACGCAATAGAAATAAGGTGACATGTGTTATATTTTGGGAATCATTTTGATACGGTTATTCATCTTTAACATCTATCAAATTATGGGCGAAAACACATTTTTGCAATATAATTACATTGCTTATATAAAGATTTTATTGATTTATTGTCTGCTTTGAAACTTGATCTTGATTTTTGTATTTCTTTGATAGAACCACAAGGTAGTCCAGCTCACATGCCAAGAGAAGTGCAACAGGCTAATGACTATCAAGATAACCCCAACCAGGCGGGTAGCACTAGTGCTTTATTTGGAGCATTGCGGGGTGGTATGGGCCACCTCGTGAAAAATGTCAAAGACGCGTCAAGTAAAGTTATGGAAACTGTGTCTGCGTAAGTTGTTATTATCTAATCTTGATATGAAAGAATTTACAAAGCTATTTTTTTCTCCCTACATTTTGGGAAGGGGGCTGACTAATCTTGCCAGCCTTTGAAGTTCTGTATATCATAATTGTATTATTGGGCACTCAGCTAGATAAGATCACTTTTTATGGGAGACTTCTGTTCAATGTATGCAATTTTAATTTGTAAATATTATTCACAGAAAATAAATTATCATTGTTACAGTAAATCAATGATTGTATCATACTATTATTAGTGTACAATTTGCACATATTATTAGTTTGTTGATGTGTTTTTTTTGTCCTGCAGGTCTATGAACAAAGCTGATTTGGATTTCTCATACATTACAACTCGTGTGGCAGGTTTGTAAATTTCATAATCTTCTTGCAAGTGTCTGCCTACATTTCTCCAGTTTTAAGAGTGTTGCTTATAAATCATGAAGAAAAATCTTTCATGATATTTACACAGTTGCCTGAAAACTAACATAAGTTCATGGAATTGTATTAAAGATCAATAACAAGCTGGCCTATTGTTTCTACATTAGTGAAGTAGTTCCTTGTTTTGAAATAGATTTACACTCAAAAATGTATCCAAATGTTTTGGAGAAAAAAAATCCAAAGCATAAATTTAAAGGTGTCTATGCTGTAAACCACCTTTGTTAAGCTGGGGGTGAACTTTACATCAAGTTTCAACATTGATGAAATAAAATAGAGAGCTCTCTTGTTGTATTTTAGTAATGTCATACCCTGCAGAAGGAATGGAATCTGCCATTAAAAATCATATTGACGATGTGAGAAATTTCCTTGATACAAAGCACCCAAATTGTTATGCTGTATATAATTGTTCACAAAGAAGTTACAGGAGTGTCAAATTTCAAAATAGGGTAAGAGAATTAGAAATGTCAAATTAAATGCAACTGAGTATCTTAGTGATTTTATTTGCAGAAGCTTACTGATTAACTTGTAACAATTTGCTTTTGTTAGATAAAATGAGTAGAGTTTTGTTTAAAGTAAATAATAGTTTGAAGTTTGGTGGGGTTTTTTAAGTTAGTACTGACAAGAAATGCGGTCTTTGTTTAATTCCAATATTTTAGTAACATTGCATATTGTGCCTCTACATTTATGTTGCAGCTTTTGTTTCATTATTATTTTAATATTATTATATTTGATTTTTGTTCTAAATGAGTTGCATAAATATTCAAGTTGATTTTTTCTTTGAAAGATTTAGTATGGGAAATTAACACTAGATATTTACTTGTTTCTTGCTCAGGTATCTGACTGCGGATGGAACCAAAGAAAAGCACCAACACTTCAAAATCTCTTTGCCATTTGTAAGAATATGCACTTATGGCTACGTCAAGGACCCAAAAACATATGTGTTGTTCATTGTACTGTGAGTATCTTTTTGAATAATCATAGTTACCATCATCTTTAAAAACTGAAGATGAAAAGCAACAAAAGAGTGAAAATTTAAGAATAGATCTAGATACTCTCCTCTAAATCTTAAAGTTTCCATTTTGAATGATCACAATAAGATTTGCAATTTGTCCAATGACAAAGCATACTTGTAGAGAAATGTTCACTCTATTCCTTTTTATTATATTAGGATGGAAAAGCCATATCTGCTACAGTTATTGGGGCCTTTCTTTCCTATATTCGTCTTTTTGACAATCCTTCTGGTGGTATGCACATGTTTGCATTAAGACGGACAAGTCCACAGATCACACCATCACAAAGAAGGTAAGGAAACACTACTGTATTTTGATCAAGAAAACAATTTTTGTTCTCACTGACAGTCCTATGTTTAATAGGTGTAAAGGGGTATCATAATCTAAGTTTATTTATTTCTTGTATTTTCAGATACATTGAATATATTTGTGATATGGTGTCTGAACCTCCTATACTGCCACATTTTAGACCATTGCTGCTAGTCTCGATATCACTTACACCTGTACCATTATTCAATAGAAATAGGTAAGAGATTTCGTTTTGTTTACTATGTGTTTATATTCAAGTTTATATTTTGACACACTTAGGTTTAGATGCTGTTGTGGGAACTTGCTAAAAGACACAAAAATCAAGCAATATTTGGAAATTATGATATTCTTTTTGCTGTAGGAATGGGTGCAGGCCATTTGCAGAGGTATTTATTGGAGAGGAAAGGGTTCTCAGTACCTCACAAGAATATGAGAGAATGAAGTAAGTTTCAGACATGAACAGAATGTTAAATCTTGTTAAATGTTGAAATTAAAAATATAACTCAAATGGCTTTGTACTATATGATTTGTATCACATGCACTAAGTTTGCTTCTATATTTGTCTCAGGGGCTTTATCACTGATGACGGAAGAGCCACCATTCCTCTTAATGTACAAGTTAGTGGAGACGTGACTGTGATTGTGTATCATGCTAGGTCAACCTTTGGTGGAAAGGTACAAGGAAAAGTAAGTGTATATGGCGTGGCTTTTCTGGTTTTATATTAATTGTGCTCTTATATCATTTATCACTTGTTTTAATGAGTTTTGTTTTTCCTAATGAACAATTTGTGAAATAAATTATTGTACAATATTGTATTGTATTTGCTGATATATTGTGTAAAACTATTTTGTTTTAAGATCACATCCATGAGAATGTTCCAAGTACAGTTTCATACAGGGTTTATCAAACCAGGAGAAAAGACGCTTAAATTTAACAAGTGAGTGTGATGGTTTAGTGATAAATAAAAGGATATATAACAAAGATCAAACATTGTGATAAAAAGATTCAAGAGGTTCATTTTAGACCAATTTTACTTGTTTCCTTTTCTACAATCCATAATTTAGGAGTGAATTGGATTATACAGACACACCTGACAAATATGTGGAAGGTTTCAGAGTGACTTTTGATCTTATGGTGTCGCCTAAAGAAGGAAAATGCCCTGAACCCAAACCATCATGGATTGGTTACACAGGAAAAGGAGTGAGTCCAAGAATATTGTTCTCAACTAGAGAAGAGCAGTCACAAGTTATTGATGAATTTGGTGAGTTAAACATTTTGTTAGATTGGATGTTTTATACTTATTTATGAATAACTAGTAGACTGACTACACTCTATTCTAAATCAAAATGTCATTGAAACCTGTCCAAATACAACTATATGTAGATTGTAGAAGGTCAATAGATGACAAAATCCAAATGGATGTAGATTACCTCTGTAACTAACCAATTTTATTACTTTCTACCTAGGGGTTTCTGACCGCGCAAAGAAAAAGCTTGCTAGATCTGGAAGCACAAGTTCTAATGAATTACCACAAGAAAACCTAAGTCATACACCACCTACAAATAAGAAACCTCCACCAGCACGCCCTCCTCCCCCAGGTTCCAAACAGCAAGAGGAAGAGCAACCTGTTAATGTCACATCTGTTGGGAAGAGCAACTTTTTTGACACTATAGAGTGGCAAGAGGAAAATGAAACTTTGATGCTAAATGATGACGAAGATGATGAAGATGAGTTTCCCCCTGGTCTACCAAGTAATAGAATTCCTCCGAGTGACAGTTTAGATGAGGATTTTGCAGCCTTATCTTGCAGGGCTAATGACGGTAAATCACAGATGGATGGAAAAACTAATGGTGGAGGAGAATATGATGCCTTTGCACCACGAGAAAATTTAGAAAATTCCGAAGGAACAAATCCATTCCTTGCAGATTTTGGACAATTTAGTCAGGCTCCCTCAGAGCCAGCTCCTGAGGAAAATACAGCTGATTTGTTAGGAATGAGTGAACAGACACCAGCTGAGAACAACAATGCAGGAAACAACACTGATTTATTTTGTGCTGAAGACCCTGCAACGAGTCATTTTGATCTGCTTGGAGGGGATAGTTTGAACCCAGGACAAACTTCTCTCTCAGCATCATCATCAAGTAATAACTTGCAAGAAAGTAGTGGGACATTTGATCTTTTTACTCAAACTCAGTCAGATGATGCATTTGGTTTGTTTGACACTACATCAAACCAGGACCCCAAACAAAATACTCAGTCTTCAGCAACAGCTAAGTTTGGTGGATTTGATCCATTCCAGGATTCAAACCCTGCCCCAGCACAGCCTGCTGCTACCCTTAATTCAAGTAACAGTGGTAGTCAAAGCGACATTTTAGATTTTCTTGGACAGCAAGGAGCACCTGCGTCAGGTGTCAAAGAAGGAGACAATTTAATGGGCGACTGGAATGCTTCCAATATCTCCAGTGGTGTTAATACCAATATGCCAAGAAACAATAGTTTTAACAACATGCAAGGGGCGGCTGGTTCAGGATTGGGAATAGGAGGAGTGGGAATGCAACCTCAAACTGGCCAAGGGTTTGGCATTGGAGCTGGAGGTAGCTCACAATCAGCAAAAAGCAATGATCCTTTTGCAGCTTTAGGTTTGTTGGAGACTGTTTTGATTTTGATTTGCTTTTTTATCTTATGTATCGTAAAAAAATTATTTCATGTACATGGTTGAGCATCTGAGAGTCATTTTAAAAGAACAAAAGTAGTCTAGTTACTCTACTTGTGAATTGAGTTATTGTTGTGGTTATTTTCATTTTATTCTCACATAGATATCTAATAGGATTTTTGGTTGCACTTGAAATTAGCAAAGTATTTTTAATTTCGAGTTCTTTAATGATTAAACTTTATTTACAAGTGATTAAGCATCATGCATGATATGTTGTGTGCTCTTTTCCCCCTTGAGGTCAATTGATATGTTTATGATTTTGAAACTCATTTAAAAGGGGAGAAATAGTTGTGTCATGGCAACAGTGTAATCTTTTCATTCACATAGACTTTTACAACAACAAGATTTTTTTTCTTTCTAAGGTAATTTTGGTGCTGCAATGAAATCTGGCTCACAAGGCACATTTGGTGGCTCTGATTTTGTAAACAAAGGTGCACCCCTGAAACAAATGGGTGGTGGTCAAAGCATGCAAAGTGGGGGTATTAATAGGGGAAGCCCAATGGGTGGTAACACACCCACATGGCAACAGAGTCCTACACATAAACCACAGCCACATGCAGGTAGACTATCAGCTAGCGTCTGCATTGATGTTTACAATTACTTTGAATTATTGCTATCTATATTTTTTTTCAAGTGATCATATCTGCATGTTTCATAAATTAAAGATTCTTTATTTAACTTTAAATCATTTATTATTTTGATGTTGTCATCTAAGAATCAAATTATTTTAACAATCACTTTTACTAAAGCTAGAATAGAAAACATTTCTGTATAAAGTACATATTTTTGTAAGAAATTGGTGCAAAGGACTATATCATATAGACTTTATTAAATAGAATTGAATGTATATTGTGAGAAATATGGCTTTGTTTTTGTATTTATCTTCTTGTAAATGTTTTGCCTGTCACAGGAAACTGGAACCAACCTAAACAAGGAACAAACAACCAACAGCAACAGCAGAAGCCACCCCCACAGCAAAATATGCCACAACCTTCACACACAGTATGGAACAACAAGCCAAATTACACAAGTGTCATTGGGGATAGGTCAGACAGAGGAGTTCATAAAAGTTTTGGTAGGAACCTTTATTTGTTATATATTGTTATACACACTGAAGAATTAATTTGAAATTGATTTTCTTATATATGTATATGTATGTCCATTGCAGGACCTAAACCAAAAGTGAGCACAGATGCTTTCAGTGACTTGCTAGGGGGGAAATCTTTTGCAAAAGGGTCTAATCAACCAAAGACGATAAAGGATATGAGAAAAGCTCAAGAGGTACAAGAGATGGATCCAGAAAAACTAAAGGTATTGTTACTTGGCCAAAGGGAAGATCAAAACTTTCAATTTATTAGATATCTTTAAAAACACTATCCGCTGTCTGACTAATGGAGCCAATATATCGTTAAGCATTCAATCTTTTTTTTATTTTTGAGAAACATATTTCATAGATCCTGATTGTTGTTTTAATTTTGTTTAAACTAAAGTGATATATCATTTGAAGTCCTATCTTAGGACTTTTAAGTCCCAGGAATTAAAATTCCTTGTATTTCTATCAAAAAAGGAAGCCAAGCATATGTTTAGAAATAGAATCAGAAGAGATTTTTTTTTCAATTTGGTAGGTAAAAGACTGGATAGAAGGAAAAGAAAGGAATATTCGTGCACTACTGTGCTCTTTACACACAGTACTTTGGGATGGTGAAACTCGCTGGAAAGAAATTGGGATGCATCAACTTGTAACACCAGATCAAGTCAAGAAGATGTACAGAAAAGCAGTCCTCTCGGTGCATCCTGACAAAGTAAGTGTGAAAGAAAGAGTTTAAAATATAATTATGTAGCATCTAAAACAAAACTGTATGCTATATTTTCTTCTTAGTTACTTATGTTCCTTTTTTTGTTTGTTTTCAGTTGACAGGGAAACCTGAAGAAAGTCTTGCAAGATTGATTTTTATGGAGTTAAATGACTCCTGGGCCGAGTTTGAGAATAGTGGTATGCAGGCCTTGTATTAGAGAAAATGAGCAGGTATTAGAACTTTGCCAACTAGGAAATTGAGCTGTAAATTGCCTTGAAAGTGGTCTGAATATTGTACATACTTAAAAAAACTTCAGGTTCAGGTCTTGATGGCAGAAGTGCTAAGCAAAGATGCTTATATTGTATAATGAGTAATAAATATCACGATATATGTATATTATGAAAACAAAACAAGATATAGAACCTAAATTATGTCAGTAGCGTGTAAAGAAAAATTGAAATATAAAGATGTTATCCTAACATAGTGTACATGTTTTAATAATTGGTATATTCCAGTATATCAAATGTGATACAATTCTGTGTACCAGTAGCTGTTATATAGTTGAGTCAAGTTGTCCATGTAGTGATTTGATTGCTGTGAAATTTAGAGATGCTCTATAAACAAACACATGTGCTGACAATCTGAATTGTTCTAGTTTTGAGAGTGATTAGAAAATATTTGTGGTAAACCTAAAGTTGTCCAAAGAATGAAATCTTCCTATGCAGAAAGTATATTTGATGTGATCTGTATTGAGATGGATAGTAAACTTGTTAGAAATGAAATATTTAAAAAATGTTTCTTCATAGCTTGATAGACTACAATTTTTTTTATCAAGCATTAGAAATGTAAAGTTATGAATCTGTGAGTATTAACATTCCTTACAATATTAGAAATCTACTATCTGGACAGGACATTTATTGAAATAAAAATAAAAGGATCGTTACAAAAAGGTTGTTATTGTTTTCATAGAGAACTTCTGGACTAGTAAATTAAGTAGCAATATGTACCAGTATGTAATTGATGTAATGTAATTTGTGTATAAACTTGTCATTATTTTGCACACAGTATATGTATAGATGTAAATGTATTCATCACCTTCATTATTCATGTATGTCATCTAAATACATCTATAGGGCTCTGTTAGAATAGGGAAGGGGGTTTACCTAGTAAAGAGTAGTCCAAAGTCATTGTGTTCTTGTAACATTTTTCGTTTTAAAAAATGGCAATATACTTACATAAAATGATTATAATTAGCACTATATTGAGGGAAAGGAAAAACTAGATCTCAAACAAGGGGATACAAAATCGAGAAGGAATTCTGGCTGCATGCATTGCTTTTGTGAAACATGAAGTAATTAATAGGTCATTTTGTTTTATTATTTTTTGTACAACAAATGCTTGTTGAGATGGTTCCACTTGACCCTTAATAACCAAAAAGGTGTGACATTCAGTCAAGAACCAATACCAAATGTGTCTTTGAATATGAAAACTGTGAAATATTCTAAAACCAAATCACTGTTATACATAAACATGTTTCCTGATGATATACAACTTCCGATTTCAATTAATTTGAATTTTAGGATCATTTTTTTCTATAATTCAGTTATTATGGTACAGATTTTTAAAAAATAATATTACAGGTACTTTTTACTTTCTAAGATTGTAAATAGTATAATGATTTTGATTATTATTTTTTACAAACCATTCCTTTTTTCCACCGTTGCATATCATTGACAATCCATTGAAATTTAATTTGTTTCTTATACATTTAAAATTGTGGCATGGTTCACTTGGTAGCAGTGCAGAAATTACTATCTAAAAATACTTATGTGGGAATCCTTGTGTACAATAGAAAGAAGAATAAAAAGGAAATGGAAAGCTTCAAAAATTGTTTGTTTGGTGAGCCCACAAAATAAACACCTATCTCTGTATTCTCTTAATGATAATGGTCTAATATAGAAGGGGGTGAGGGGTCCGATCCCAGAGTCCCAGAAAATTAAAAGTCCCATATAATTCACCCATAAAACCCAGATCCCAAGGAATTCTAATTGTAAATCCCAAGTCCCAAACAATTCAAAAGGGTGAACCCCATGTCCCAGAGAAGTCCTTGCATCCCCTCAATATAATTTCTTAATCCACATTTGTGATAAGTAACTTCTGAGAATTACACTTTTTTGCTGAAGCTGTACAATTATGTCAATCTAGAGCAAGGCATTGTTCTGTTGGTTCCTGTAATAGCATTTAATTAAGGCAGTGAAACACATTTAAAACTCTGTGTCCAAACTATGAGTCCACTCGTATTGAGGTCACAGTATAATTCTAGAACTCTGTAGAGCATCTTATTCTGTCATTCCAAGCCATGCCAACAATTAAGTTTGGAGCTCATTTTGTAAATTAAGTTGGAATTTGGAATAGTAAATTATAGTGTTTGAAAGGAAAGTAAGACTGTTAAACAAAGTTAGTTATCCTTGAAGATATACCTATAAATCTTAAGTTCCAGGTATATTTTGAAGAACTTATTAATACAATATGTCCAGTGCAGTAAAACCTGTATACATGGAAGCTAGTACAGGCTTTACCATTTTAATATTTTAAAAGATATTGTATGACGTCATATCTATGGAAGCTGTCATGCCATATAGGGCACCACCCATCATAGATGTGCAGAGGTTCATACTAAGGCAGCCATATTAAGCTGTATCCATGTCTTAATAAGGAAAATGTATATGTATGAAATTGTATATAACCAACAAGATAAAATAAAATCATTAGTTCTGATCGACTCAAGCCAACCAAGACCTTTGACTTGTTTCATAGAAGCTCCAACTGTTGAACTGACCAGCTGACGGTTGTAAACATAAGAAGATACAAGAGTTGTAAGTTTATCCTTGAGTTGGCGATCGTAAGATAAAAAGGACATATCATAAAATTAGGGACTGGTCATCGATCTCATATTGATGATGACGATCCTCAATTTTATAAATTTGCTACTTTCAATACACATTAATGACCTGTTTAAGTCCATATTTTTGGTTTCAGCACTTCATTAAGTATCTATCTATATCAATGAAAGGTCAATTTCCTTTATGCAAAATATTAAAAAAACAAAAAAAGTTGACATGTAACAATAACGGAATGTCTAAAGACATGTGATCGGACGTATATTTTGAGTGCGGTCACGGATGCAAAATATGGGTCCGGTCACATGTCTATAGCCACAGCTTTTGTTGAACGGTATTCAACCCGTACAATGCATAATAAATTTAGTAACATCTGTTTTACTTCTACGCGTGCCGTTACATCTCGCTCAGGCGGCAAGTTTTAATGTTATTGTGAGGAAAATAAGATATTTGAACATCAGTGATGACAAGTAAAAAACGAAAAGTGGTAGGAACACCCATCTCACATATCTAAAAAATATCTATGAGCTCTTTTCATATGATAGAGACTAACATTTTGAACTATACTGTATTCGGCTATGGCAGTGATGGTTGTTTACATCAAAATAAACTTCCTTTTTCGAGTGATGATACATTATATTAACGTTGACACTCACAACTGTGTTATTACAACCAAAAGGGTTACTATTGTGATTGAAAGAAAACCCATTATTATTGAATCCTACAATAAATTGTCCATGAAAGGTTTTTTACTGTTACTTTACACTGTATGAGTTTATCCATTGTCATTTTACTTTTAGGAACACTTGGCAAAAGTTTTTGTCAACCCCTTTTCAAAGAATGTCTCCAACATTGGTCGGTATGTAATACATTAATCAAAAATGGAAGGATTTAGGAAGAAAAAATACTTTGATTATAACCCTAAGGCATTGAAATGTGCACAAAAAAGCTTGTTGGAATAACTTTGTATTCAATCTGATGGTTATTTGATACTATTTGTGATTTAAACTTAAGTTCTCTTTATGCTTTTTTAGTATATATACTCTGCAAAACTTGTAAAGCACCATTTGTAAAATTTCACTAATTTTTAAATGGAGGCATCACATTCATCTATTTATTGATTAGAAATGTTAAATTACATCTTGCACTACAGAATAACATGCATAAAGTAACAAAAAAGAAAGAGTTTAGGAAACAATTACATTTTTTTGGAGGCACCCCCCCCCCCCATTCAAATATTTTAGACCATTTCTAAAATAAAGGCTATTGGTTTTTGAACAACTTATCTCGACCAATTTGGCTATCTCACACTACCAAATAAGCCAAACCAGATCTTTTCAGCAATAATTCTTTGAACATGGCATCCAAAAAGCTAAGATATGGCACAGAAATCTTTGTTTCTTAAAAAAATCACCATGTTAAGAGTCCTAGAACGACTCTAAGAGCCCAGAACAGATTTTCAAGTTTTGCAGAGCATATATCATACTACATAATTATGAAGCTTTAGGTTGATATCATCTCACCCATATGTCCTTTATTTTTATGAGAATAATCATTACTTTTGAAAATTATTTTAAGACGGACAGGAAAAAATATTTTGGAAGGAAAAAATATCAGAACAGATGAACATGGAATGGAAAATTTTGATGACTACTGGTCAGATCAATCAGGTAAAAAATGCCTACCTATGCATGGTTTGTAAAAGTAATAACCAGTTTTACTTTATCATTATAGAGTAATATCATATAAAGTTAGGGTCCTCAACAAAAACTGGTTTTGTTTTTACAGGTGAAATATGCAAGAGTGAAATAAACACAATTGCTCTGCTTATACATAATTATATATAATGCTATCATCCAGTGTGAGAGTGTACATTATTTAAACATTGTTAACATTTCTAAAATATCTCCTCGGACCTGGTCTATTAGCTCAAAGCTCTGGGGATATTCAGCAAATTCTGTTTTTTTTCCTTGAGGAACCTCATTATTTTAAACCCTACATATCAATATGATTAATATTTTACTTTTTGACAGGGAGTGCAGATTCTTATGCAGATTGGATACAGAAGAAAGAGAGTCAACCGTCAACAGAAGTGTCAGTTAACCATACAGATGTATCCCCCATCCCTTCACTAGTAAGTTTAAATAACATATGATAAGAGCAATTGTATTAGTAAAAAGTATGCCCATTTGAATTTTGGTACAATTTGTTTGCACCTGTCCCTGTTTTTTCATGTTAACTTGCCTCGAAACCACTGTAAAAATAATTTCATGATTCAGGATCATATTTTTAGTAATTTCCTGTCCCTGCATGGACCCCCATGAATTATTTACTAGAAACTTAAATTTACAGTAAAATATGATGTTTGAATATTATTGATCATATGACTGAGTACACCCAATTTTTATCGATGATTGTAGAATTCTACATTGACCCCAACTGAATCTTGTGATCAAGATGGGGACAATACAGCATTGATAATGACAGGGCTCCTTCAAGGTGGTAACAGTGATGGTTCAATTACTAGTCACACTGAAAGTAAGCTATCACATCTGGACCCATCATCTGCTCTGAAAAATTTCAAAACAAAAAAAAGGTATTGTATGACTTGATATACAGCATGTGTGACAACTAAAGTTTTAAATGTACAAGTGGTTTTGAGATTTTTTTGATTTTTTAGAAGGGTTGCTCTTTTGTATTATCACTTTCAGATTTCTGATTCTAATAGTAGGATCTTCCACTGAATTTTGTCATGTTCTCTTAGGTTGAGGTATTCAGCTGTAGTAGAAAAGAAACTAGAAGAGGCAGATCAGATTGAGTAAGTCTACAGAGAGCAACTTAAGCATTTGAATTTGCATGCAGCACCTGAAATATACTACATTCATGATTGTGTCTGATTCCGTACTGTTCTGATAATTACATTGTAACTGATACCTTTTACTATCTGTTTAGAAAAGAAAAGCTGATAAGTTCAGGAAAGAAAAGAGGCTCAGAAAAATGTATATCAGAAAATATTGTAAAAACACCATCAATTCAAAATGATAGACAACTTTCTTTGCGATCATCCAACAAAAAACGATCAGACATTAATCAGAATATAGAAGACCCTGAAAATGAAGAGGAGACATGTGAAGACCCTGCAAGTATGCCACTTGATTATTGTCAATGTCTTTGTTAAGAATACAAAGTGTACAACCTGTTTCTTACATTTTACAGTTTGTCACAATATGGAGTATAATATCCTTTAAGTAAAATGATCACATTTAGATATTATGTTTGCGTATGATCATCACCACTAAGTAGTAAGTATGATTATTTGATTTTATGGCTTCTGAGCACACACTGCACGCCAGAATCAGTACAAGTATAATGTTCAGCTCTTTGCATAATTATGTGTTCTTGTTTTACATGTTATTATCTGCAGCTAAGAAATCTAGTGATACCGAAGACACGACAAAATCTGCTCCTCACAAGGACACACCATTTGCAAAAGAACATATCAGTTTTCAAGAAATAAAAAAAGATGAAGAAAGACAGAGATTAAGAAATATGTGGAATGAAGATGAAAATAATCAGACCCTAAGTGAAGGGAACACATTGATCATTGAAATGAATCAAAATGAGAAAGTGAATGTAGCAGCTCCAACAATTACTGCAAGGCAGGATACTTTAAATCAGAATAAGACAATTACTATTGCAGTCAGTGAAGAAGATATGGATCCAGTTACTTTGAAAAATGACACTGTTTCAGAAAATGAACATAGTACTAGCAATGTGATAGGCACTATAAGCTACATTGAAGACCCCCATGCAGAAGATTCAGATGATTTTGAAGTGCAGTCTATTGAAGAAAGTCAGAAATTTGTAATAAAAAGTTCAAATAAGTTCAAAACCCATGGACAACAATCGAAAAGAAAGTCAAATAAGAGAACTAAAAATGTTTCAACACACCACATAAATAATTCCAATGCTAGGAAAAGTAAAAGAGAAGCCAGAAAAAGATCTGGTGAAATTGAAGATTTCAAACCAAAATCACATTTTAGAGGAAAAGAAATAGAAGACAATACTAGAAATGAAACTCTTGCAGAGACTGAAATATCCAAGCATAGTGATATGGATATATCAACAAGAAAAGTCCCAAAAGATACTTTGAATTCTATAAATCAGAAACAAAAAACAAGGGAAAGAAATTCAACAAGCAATACAAGAACAAAAACAGATGTGACTAAAACTGGTGTGAAAAAGAGAACAATTCAACAACATAGTGTTGAAAAGTCAGATACCAATTTGAAGAAAACAGATAATGAAAATACATATTCAAAGGTATTAAACCATGACAGATCATTAAATGAAGAGGATATGCAACAGAATGAAGCTTTAGAAAATGTTCCCCTTCAAAATACACCATCAAAAATCATGAAAAAGACAAAATATAGTACTTTGAAAAAAGATACCAACATGGCACCAAAGAAAGTTGTGACACCTTTAAGTAATAGTATGAAGAATAAAGATTACCACTCTGACAAAAACTGCTCTTTTGAAAATGCAGAAACAACTGGTGTAGGCGGGGATATTGAAAATCAAGGTTTGATGGGCAATTCTCATCATGATAATGCTGGGCATAGCTCAGGAGATGAAATTTCAGAAGTTTATACTGTGCATATCAAACCTTCTACTCAAAAAGGAAGAAAAAAATCTTCAGTTAGAAATAACACATCAGTTCGCTCACGGTTGAAATCAATAAAGAGCACAAGAAAAGTTAGTCTTAGCACACCACTCAGTACTAGTAAGTATATTTGAACACTAGTCTTCCTTAGTATGTATTCTTATAATTAATATTCACAAGAAATCATGTTGCCTTTTTAAAGAAGATAATTAATGTTTGCTTATCTCATCAACTGAAAAGGTGGTATTTAATTCCTTGAGATTTTTTACAGAGCATGTATTTAAATGATTCATTAGCAATTAAACTGTTTATGTAAGCTACAATCTTCCAATATTGTTTTATTATTAAGTTGTACCAAAACAAGGAAGAAGAAAAAAGGTTATCCAATTGGAAGAAACACCAACCAGTCTTATGGTGCAAAATGTTGTATCAGAGAAAAAGAAAACTGGATTAAAAGGAGAGAACAAAAGTAGGAGAAAAAGAAAATCAAGTTTTGGTAAGACTTTTTCTGATAATTGACTTTTCAGAAATTGTTATCTATAACTTGCACAACATATTTGAATAATCAAAGCACTAAAAGTACTTGTAGTCATTTGTACTAAATTGCATGTCTGGGAGATATTTTCAACAATTGAAAGGCTTCAGGACAGGTACTAAAATTAGATCAGAACTAAATAATCTTATGTAAATTATTGAGTAGTAATGAACATTCACAACCCAGTGAGTATAAATGCAACTTGAAGGTGAAAATACATTTATGCAAATTGTAGCTTTGAATTAAGTTTGCTATGTGATCACTATTCTATTTTAACTGTCTTTTAATTTCCACTGAAGGAAGGGAAGAATCTCCTCAGAGATCTGAAATCACAGAATTTGAAAACCAACTGGTAACTGCTACTCCAAGCAGTAACTCATCTATTCCTGTTCATTACCACCAGTTAACGTATGGAAAATCCTCGATGACTCCAAATCAAACCAAATATATGGAAATGCCAACAATCTTACAAAACCCAAAGAAACTAAGTAGGTGTCTAATGCAGTAGTAAGATTGAGATATTAAAGTTCTAGTCTTGTAAAGATTCATCTAGACAGGTGTACTGGCACAGTTATAGGTGACTCTACATGTATTTGATTGTGCCAGGTACTGTGTATATAGCAATGAGTCTTAAAAAAGCCAACTGCGTGAATGAAACACGCACACAAATTCTATCTTTGGAAATGTGCCTATATTGGTAATCTAGTTGCATAATCAAGGAAAACAAAGCAGCAGCCACCTGAATGTGACAGTACCACATTGATCTGAAATAATTCTTTGATAGCTGTTTATTCTATGTAACATGTGGCAGATTCTGTTTATTTGAATGAAGATGACATTAAGAATAAGCAAAATAGTTTTAAACGAAACATGTAGAAAAATAATCTACAAAGAATTTGCAAAATTTGAATGTAGATTTGTGATGAATTTTCAGTGAGTACTAATTTATATTAACAAAAACAAAATACTTTGAAAAACAAGATTCACATGGAGGGATTTATTAGGTTCCTTTCTTTCAAAGTTTCCCCTAAGGCTCAAGCAACACCAGGGGCAAGAAGATCAAAGAGAATTCGTTCAGCTCCTCTAGAATGGTTTAGAAATGAAAGACTACAGTATAAGAAAAGCAAGGATGGTGATTGGAACATTATTGGCTTACTGTCACCCAAGAATAAGGAAATCTCTAAAAAAATAACTTCAAAGAAAAAAAGAGGTATGTGGATATGTTATTTTTTTCTCACTTGTATATTATATGGGAAATACTATCCTCGAAATGCATTTTTCAATTATCACATGATTTAAATGTTTCTTTAAAACTGCTCTTTATTGAATTTATCTGCCTAAAAGTTTTCAGTGTAATGATTTTTCAAATGTAAAGGCAACAATGAAGTTGTGCGGGGAGGTCTAAACATGTGATGTCTATATAAACAGTTCTACTTTAGTCAGTGCCTTAATTTGCTATATCTTTGCTTAAAAGGGAAAACAAAAAAGAAGAAAAGATTGTCAGCCCCAAGGAATCAGTCATTGCATCAAAATATTGAGGATTCCTATGACTTGGTGCCATCCTCAGAAATTCTGGTCCTTAATCCAGAAACTGAAGAGGAAGAAATGACAGGTACTATTCCTTCATGAAGGGAAAACCTTATTGGCTTTATAGATATAATTGAATTTAAGGACTAGTTAGATGTAGTATTTCTTGATGAAATTGATGCTGTTAAATAATTGATCATTTCTAAAAAAATACTAATCTCAAAGTCTAGCATATTTAACATTTTATTGTGTTTATTTGAAAGAATATGAAGTTTATTTTCATTATCTAGACTGTGTGAGGATAAAAGATGATTATAAGTTCAAGGGGCCGACTGCACAGCTACCTAAACCAGAGGATCCATTCATTTTATGCAAAACTCTGGCACACAAAACATTTGCTACTGGGGAACTAATACTCCGACCATTGCAAGAAAAAAGCACTACAATTCTTGGAAGGGATTCCCTTGTATGTCAATATTCAATTGATTCAAATTCACAATTAGCTCATTGAAATGTAATTTATTATTGTACTTTTATTTCTAATATTCAGATTTGAAAAACAGACATGTGTGACCTTAACATTCGTCACTTCCATTGAAAACATGTCTTCAAAATCCAAGTCATTTTAGCATGGGGTGCAATATTAAAAAAATCAAAACTAATCTTTCATACCCTTTTTCCATTGCCCAGCTTAAATACAGTGTAATAAATATAAACTACTTGATAAATATATATCTTACACCTTAAAAATTTTCGTTTATTAATTTCACTTTCATTCTATCTAAACTTCCAGGTTTTCATTATCATGTATGGTACACTTGCAATTACTATACACAACACATCATCTGTCTTGGGATCAGAAGATACATTTTATGTACCTGCAGGTCAGTGTTTTTTTTGGTTAGAAAGTTTCATTTTACATCCCTATCATTTACTACTTTTTCTTAGATCTTGCCCTTTGGCAAAGTACGTTTTTCTTCCAAAGGCTGGCATGTTTTACTTTTTTTGTTAGCAAATGGGATGGCAGCACTTTATGCTTACAATGTGGCGTCCTGTTGTTAAAACCCCACTGTTATTTGATTGCAACTATCTATCTCTTGCTGTGAATAGGAAACTTTTATCCCCTTAAAAATTGTTCCACTAGTTGTGAAACACTGAGGCATAATTGTTTATTTTGACAGAAGAGTAATAACCCTGAGCATCAACAAGACATAAGCTATATATTGGGATAGCTAAAAAATGTTGCAATCCCATTGTGGAGTATGTCACATACATAATGGAAAAAAAGAAAACACTGCTTTTTGAAAACCAACCTCTAGGGTGTTATTTTTTTAATGTGCTAGCTGTCCTTAAATGTATTTACCAGACCCTCTTCAATGTAACATTCCTGAATTATTTTACTTGTAGGCAATACATATAGGATACAAAATTTGAGGGATGAAAATGCCAAGCTTTGTTACTTTCAAATAAAAGGAGGCCCTAGCTGAAATGCCATTGAGTGACTGTGTCAAAACTATTATCGACAATCTAGTCCAGCAAGGAATATATGAGCTCCAACACTCTCAAATCTGCAGATAATTATTGCAGAAATATTGATGCCCTAAAGAATTGAAAACGCTGTTGCACATGGACCATGCAATTTATAACTTTTGGTACTCTTTTTTTTTGAGCACACAGAGATTTGTGGTTGAACAACCTAGCTGGAAATCCTGTGGCTTTAAGAAATCTATGCAGCAAGTTAAGTCTTTGTTAATGATATATTACTGATCATTTCTTTTTACTGCAATCATCTGAAACCATATAATTATATGTATAACCACACTCATTTTTCATATAAATATCACAAGTTTCATATTTGCTTTGCAAATAAGAAAGAACAAAAGGTTGCATTTTCAAAATTTTATTGAAATATATCCAAAACCAATATTTGTTAAGTTTCATCCAGTGCAATATACTATAAGTAAATCTGAACACAGAAGTTGAGATCTAGCTAGTGGTAAATTGAAAAAAACAAGTTAAGATTCATCTCCATTGCTTTGCTCAGCAAAGTAAAATACACAGAATACTGAAGGTCTTGTTCAATTAAAATGTATATGTCAATTGACTCTAGATGCAAATGATTTAAAAAAATATTTACGTCCTTGCATTTAAAGAAAAGAAAGTCATTGTAAATGTCATACATTTTTACTGTTTAATTTAAAAGTAATGACCTTTATTATGGTGATTAAATATACAGCCATATTTTTGAACCTGTAAAATTTGGTAAAGTTTAAAACTGCCATGTAAATAAAGTAAATACTATGCATTCTAATAACAATGTAGTTTTTGTTTTATTTAATATCAAATCTGATAATTCATCAAAACAATTTATAGATCAGATATCAGTTCCATCACCCAACTGCATTTCAGCTGATATTTTGAGCTATTTAAAAAGCTCTAGTACAACAAACCCCAGCCAATTATGTCTTCCCAATCATGATTTTTCTCACCATAAAATCAAAATAAAGTTGAGCTGTACATAATGAAATGACAACTGACACCTTGATAAATTAGTCCTTCTATCTTAAGCACCAAGTATTCAAAAAGTTTTAGTAAACTATGGTAAAATTTAATAATCATATACCTATTACCTAAAAAAAACAAGTTTTCAAACATATTGGAATTAGATAACCATCTTCCATGTTTTGAAGTTAAAGAGCTTCACTAATCTGCCTATCTCATGACTTGTCTGTCATATGCAACAAGATGTTCCAACCCATTGAAAACATTGCCTGGAAGATGATGGTCCATAAAATTTGGACTGAGGATCATGTCGTCATAGATCCAAAAGCTCCCTTTTGTCCAAAAGGCATGGTATTCCTTCTTTCTGCTAAACAGACCCCTGTAAATAATGTAAAAGTGTTCTGATATACATATACTTTCCACAATGAAAGACTTGCTTTTCTTAAATTGTTGACAACAAATATCATCTAATGTATGGTACTATATTGGTATCCACCAACTGATTTTTGAAGTCCAAACACAAAAAGCAGGACTTGTCAAAAGATATCTTCTTGTCAGGGAGTCAAACTTATTGTATGTGATTTATATTATAATCAAAACTTACTTGTTCTCTGTTATTTCCTTAATTTGTATGATACAGCCTGGAGCATAGAGCCTTGGTAGTGCTTGGAGAGCAGCCCTTGTGTGTTGTATTGCCCGGTCTATATCATGCTGTTATAATAAAACATATAAGAGAGGGCTCAGTGTGTTAAATCAGTTGATCTGGATACTTTGTTTTGCACTAGTGATAAAATGCTGTTACATCAAAAGGCTTCTTAACAAGTCTTTATGAGAAAGCATAAAAAAGTTAAAACAACTGTAATATTAAAAAACAAACTCAAGTTGTATAGACTAGAAATGAATCAGGTCTTTTAAAAGCTACAATACTGAACAGCTGCATTTTTTCACAGTTTCCAACATTTGGATTTGACAAAAAAAAATTTAACAATGGCTCCTTACCTGGTATTTGCGCACAAATGCCTCTGCTTCAGGATCTTTTTCCCAAGTTGGATTTGAAGGTCTATTCTCCAACATTAACTGATCATACTCTTTACGGCCTCTCAAGGTATTTACAATATTCTTGAGCCAACCCCCAAGGATCTTGTGCTAAAATAAACAACCAAGTAACATTGAGTACAGCTATAAAGTAAGTCTTAAATAGCTATTTCAACAGACTAACAAAATACTATGCTCAGACCTACAAAATCTTAAAAGTGCAGTGGTTATGGTGCTCATTTAGAAACATAGTTATTGCAACAACATACCTAAATTAAAGTTCACTGTGATTTGAGCATACAGATACCTTATTATCTAACCATAATAAACCCTTACCTTTGGCAGATCAAGATCTCTCAAAATATGGTATAAATCCAGTTTGAGCTTGAAAACTGATGTTGCACTAACTCTTGCAACAAGATCATCACCTAATACGACACTGCAGACAAAATCATGTGTGTACTCTGATCCAGATTGGCTAAGTAAAAGAGAAAACAAGTTTGTCAAAATGTCTCAATATCAGTGTCAAAATAAATCACTTCTTTAATTTGTGTCTTGCTTTATTTTTTTGTTGGAACGGGGCAGTCAGATCGGACATGAAAACATAGTCATATACTTCCTCTGAGAGACAACTTTAACCCCTTAATGACCTTAGCGAGCCATATCTATCTGGCCCAAGACCCGTGTATGCAATGCCATACGTCCAGAATTGTTTCTGACTAACATACTATGATTGTATAAAATTTTGGCTTGCATGGAATTACACTTGAAAGTTTCTACACAGTCTCTATTCTAGTAGGGATACATTAAGGTCAGGCGTATATGGGGTTAAGCTCACCTCAAAAGTGCTCCTGGTGGAGAGAATGCAAAACATCTTGCATTAGCATATTTACTAACTTGTCTCAGCATTATAGTTAGGATTGAAGCCACACCTGCCCCTAAACTATGTCCTGTCACCACAAGATTGTATTCCTAAAATGAACATATTCTTATTAGTTTCCAAATTCATATAGCACTACTGAAATGAAGTTAAAAACTCAACAATGTCATCAACTCATGTGCACACAACATATTTTCATAACTGAATGATCTCTTTAGTAATGAAATGTTTACTGCAATAACAAATTATCATCCACACGTGTATATTACAGTGACAGATGATATCTACAAATTGTGTTACTAACCTGGGCTCTTTGTGATCCAACTAAGGTTTCCAGTCTCCTGTATGCTAGATCAAGAATAGGTTCTTCCTCCCCAGGGATGCCATCACCTCCACCCTCTTGATTTCCAACCAATACATTCATAAACCATGTTGCTGTAGTATGCATTCCTATGTGTGCTTTAACACCTGAAAAGCCATGGACCTCAATAGGATCGCTTTCATTTGCCGAGAGATCTGTAAGTGCATCCTAGAAATAAACACAGAACCAAGTAAAACATGTGTAATAGCTAAGTATATTAAAAACCAGTACTATATATGGAATTTTTAGTATCACTTTTACTTTCATCACATTTTTTTGAAAAACATCTAATACACAATTTTCTTTCAAAATAAAATTTATAAAATGACCTACACTAACATACAAAAATGTACTACTAGTGAAAAATATTCCTTTTGCCTACCTCTAAAGACAAACTGCCTCTGATAGCAACTATCAAAGATTTCTGTGAATGATCAATGCATACATAAAATGGACTTTGGTATAACTGAAATGAAAATTATAACAATTATTTTAAAAATATGTTGCATTCCGACAGCTTCCAATATGTTTCAATCCGATTCGAGATAAAAGATTTCCATTTTGAGGATGATACAAAACGTAAACCCTTTCAAAGGATTTCTATAATTTTGCTTCAAAATCACTTTGGTAACTGTTTTATTCTTTAACAAAATAATATGATGCATGAAAATCAAATCACTTTATGTACCCACCTTGTTGTGGTAGCTAACAAAAACTATGTCTTCATCTTTGAGGCCAGTAACACTTTTTATAACAGCGAGATTCAACAGGGCTGGGTCATTGATCACCTTGTAAGGAGGACGACTCACAGTTCTTTTTAAACTGTAAAGGAAGCAAAACATTAGTTTTCTACCAGAATTCATCTTTCTTTGAAGGTTTAAATTTAATTATTCATGCAATAAATTTTGGAGATTTTGCTAAACATTGCTCAAAGTAGTCAATAATACAGTCACAAAATACAAATACCAAATTAAGAATCAAGAAAAAAATACCAATATTTAAACCATGTGAAAATTCATACTTACTGTAATCCAACCATATGGTTGCAAATTAATTGAATAATAAAGACTATATATATTATACCATAATTATAATACTAAATGCAACATCTACATAGCACTTCTATCTACCTACTTTAAAGGTTAATCAGAGGGTACTGTAATAAATCAAAGAGCCAACACAAGAGGGTGCACTAGGCATTTTAAGAAGTGGGCATGTTATGAAAGTGCCGCCAGGTAGTGAGATAATAATTGTCTTACTTACTTTGACCATAAAACTGAAAATAAAAGTTTAATGCCAGATAGAGGATGATCATAAACTTCCAGTAGCCATCCATAACAACCTCTTGCATATTTCATGTAGTGAAAGGCACTTTCTTTTGACATCCATTCCTTGGGGTTTGGTTCATCTTCCCTTCTTCTATTGCTTTTCAGTACATCCTTAAAAAATAACAAGCAATATATAATAACTACATGTATGTTAATTAGAAATACTCACTGTTGTGGCACAAGACCGCCAACTGTGGCGTAACCTAGCCAACCAAATTTTAGCGGCGGAAGCGGCTGTATCGTCCTAGACGATGCAGCGGCGATACCGCGAGTTATATATATATATTATATATGTTAATTTAATCAATTATGGCTAAAAAGGAATCAAATACGAAGACAACATTTAGTAACAGGTATTTGCCAGAGTTTATCTTAATAATAATTGCCTTTATCCCACACTGATCCTTTGGGAGGAGGGGGCCCCCAATCTGAGTACCCACTGCCCAAGCCATTTCCACTTAGAAATACTTTTGGCATTGGGGGAAAAAGATAACATAGTTCTGAACCAGATACCAAAATTGTTTGGCAAATTTATTTTTTTTCCTAGCTCCAGCCTACTAGAATGTCCCTGTGTATATCCTTGGATGTAACCTAGTAACAGAAGCATCAAAATCCATAAGTGTACTACAACTTACAGCGATCTCTTCAGCACCTTCTTCCATTTTATGTTTCTGTCTCATCTTGAACAGTAACAATGCAGCAAGAACATCTGTCGGAACAACATCTACATCATCCTAAGAAAATTAAAAAGAACAAGACTCAGAAAAAAAGATCTTATTTCTATTCCTCAACTCAAGAAAATATAAAATAGATATAATTAATTAGGTGTAAAACAACAAGTCCCACATGGATCACAAGAAGTAGTTTGTATACACAAAAGAAAGATGGCTAATAATGGAATGGCTGTGGCTTACATACTTTGCAAGATATTTTTATCATAGAAATCATTGTTTACCTTTTCAGGATCAAAATCTGCAAGAAGTCCTGCAAGATCTGTCAAAGATGCGTTTTTATCAAAGCCTAAAAACTCTGCAACTTTTGATAATCTGTTACACAAAAGAAAATTGCATATCAACTATTTGTTAAGACTCACACATATCAAAATAAAAATATACTATGTCTAGATAATGCTATTGATGGCCTTAAAATCTTTCATGTTTAGTGGATTTTTTCAACAGTTTTCAAATATCACTGTTTTAATTTTTAAAAAACAATCAAAATATTTTCCTTATTCCTGTTTTGAGAATCTTTTCAAAAGGTTAAATAATTCAAGGATCTATTTACCTTTCAGTCCAGGTCCCTTTCTTTAAAGCATTTTTTTGCGCATCATAAGTTGCTGGTCTCCTACTGAAAATTATAAATTTAGCCACACATGCAGCAATGCATAGAACCCAGGATGTTTTGACAGCAGAATAAAATGTAGATACAACCCCCGAATCACAAGGTATGTCCTTTGAATAAATATAAAAGGATCCTAGGGCAGTAAAAAGAATGCGAAGGCTGTCAAGTGCAAAACCAGTCACCACTAATTTCGGGACAAGTTTACGAGGTAAAGGATTAATGATTGTGCCTTTTTCACAACTGTATACAAGTGCTGCTGTAGTAATCATTTCTATTGAATTTATGGCCAAAGTGCTCAAGTAATAAGCATCCAAAAATGTTGCATCACTCTGTAAACAATCAAAGATGGCAGTTCTTTGGGAATAGTAACAAGCTGTATAATAGCCAGTCCTACAATATAAAAATAAGTAAATATTATCAATTTCATTGTATTTTTCAGGCTTAGTATTGAAAAGAAACTATACATTTATTTTTAGAAATAAACTTAACAAAACAAAGTAAAATGTAGAAAAAAATATAGAGGTCATTACCATGCTCCACAAAGGGCAGCAAAAAGGGAAGAAGGGATCTGAAGATCATCACTTCCCATCTGCCATTGGTGCCCTAAAAATTTCATGCGAGGCATCTTTAGGATTTCTTTGCTTCACACTAGAATATATGACCCAGAAATCCCTGCAGATAAAAGAAAATGCTGTTAATTGTTATTATTATAAGTAAAACAATAATTAGACTAAGATTAGAGCTAGAAACTCTTTACAGCAACATATATTATGAAATAAAAAATAGATATTTCACCTTTTTTTTTACAATGTTAATGGTCTGACTGGTGAAGTTACCAGCTGTTTTACCCTTATTACATCAGACTGATCAGTAAACAACATCACCTAATATCTTATTTATCTATATCACTTTTATCAGCACCACACTGTCCGTGGCCTGGAACTAAGTCTAATATTTTTTCTTGTCAGTTGACACATTTTAGTGAGTTTAAAAAAATGTTATCTCATCAGTCGAATATACTTCTCAAAAAACTTGCTTATTGGAGCGGACTTACAATCTGTACATGTATTCCTTTGGCAAAATGCATTAATTTAATGCTATCTAGATAAATCATTGAACGTTATGCACACAGATCGTTTATGATTTGCTTGTAAAACACTCCAGATATGTTCGATTGCTTAAGATAGTACCTGACAATCCACAGAATCCTATGATCTGTAGGTCACAGTCTTACACCTGCCAGCTAGTTGTTTACTGTCTAGACCTCTTCATATTACGTCAGTGAATAGAAGCATGTTATGCTCCCTAGCTCTTCAATGTTGAAGGACACAAAGGGGGATAAATAAAAGTGAGGAAACGTGCTTCCTGTTATTCCACAGCACAAGGATTGGACTGTAAATAAAAGAAAAATGCAGGTTTCTAATCCTAACAATGTGAAAATCTATAATCTCAGTGCGGGTAAATCACTCCCACAGGTAATATTTCGTTCTTTTCCTATTCTTATCAATGTTGTCACCTGTAAACTAAAATTATCTTTGTTCTGATATGAATCAAACTATGTCTATCATACTCTATGATAATTATGAAGGCCGCTGTGAGCTGTGAACAGTGAAGTGAGATGATGATGATGAGTGAAATTTCTCTACATTTGATGATACAAATGTTCTTGTAACTCTTTATTTCAATCAGATTCTAAAAATGTTGTGTATATCTTAGTACCCTGTAGAAAGTTAGGTTAGGTTTTTTATTAACTAAGTGTGTTATTAATGTCAGTGTCAGTGTTATACATTAATCAGCAAATTATTTCATAATGCAATAGATAGGTAGGGTAAAGAATTTGAGCCACAAGGCATGACTTTACCGCTAGACTTAAAAGTTAAATATCCGAAACATTTAGGCTGGCCGGTTTAGGCTTTAAAATCATTACACTACTCTCCTTTATTGAGTCTTCGTCCCTGAAGACTTCACCCTGCTATAGAGAACCAGGTTTGTTCACAGCACCAAATGTAAAGAATTTGAGTAGACAAAAGGTTCCTTGACTTGGCTTTGAACTTAATACCCTGTGAGTCACAAGCCAGCACTTTACCGCTAGACTAAACGGTCAGGACCATTTAGGCTGGTCAATAAATAATGTGTTGTTGGTTAGTCCATTTTTAGTTGTTTGTGTATACATGCCTCATATGTATGGAGAGTTCCACAAAACACCAGCTATGCCTAAATGGTCACAATCCTCCTTAGAGAAAAGAAATATATATAAACGTTTACTTTTTCAGTGGCTCTCTGATAGAAGGAAGAGAACATTGCAGAAAAATGATGTTGGTAAGCCTATACAATTTGTTACCATTTTATTATACAGAAATTGAAAATAACAGATTCAGATGTTTATTTCACATCCAGTCTGGATATCATCTTGGATCATATTTATAATTAAAGGAATAACAATCATTGAGTATCATAAACGTTATTATATTATAATTATTCAATACATTTCAAAAATGACTATAATTTGATATGAAATTATTTCTTTTCCAGATATACGGAAAAGAATAGAGTTGATTCAGGACTTTGAGATGCCTATGGTTAGCAACAACATTCAAGTAACCAAAGATAAACAATATATACTTGCTTCAGGTAAAAACACAACTATATCTCTTCATTAGTATATTTCCTACTTTGATATTAAATTCTTTTGTATTTGCTTAAATACTAAAAATTATTTTGTTTTGACAGGTGTCTACAAGCCAAGGATTAGGTGCTATGATATCAATCATCTTTCTATGAAATTTGAAAGGTGTTTTGATTCAGAAATTGTTAAGTTTCATGTCCTTTCAGAAGACTACACAAAGGTTTGTAGCTCTCACTATATTTTCCTAGATCTTGCAAATATGATATGATTGATAACTTAAACTGCAACTAATATACAGAAGAAAAACTGTGATAAATATTAATCATGTCAATAGTTAAGTTACTTTTACACCAGAAATAAATCAATACATTCTTTTCTTTGTCTTTGACAAAAGTCGCAAATCTATTTCTAATATAATATTTTTCAGCTGGTTTTCTTACAAGCAGATAGATTTATAGAATTTCATGCACAGCATGGTAAATATTACAGAACACGAATTCCAAAATTTGGAAGGGATTTAGCCTTTCACAAGTCGACTAGTGATTTGTATTTTGTTGGTGCAAGGTAAGCTCTTGTTTATAATCACTACACAATGTCACTCCATTGTTGATTTATCTGTGTAATGTCAGTAATGAAAGTAACCATTGAATCAAATTTAAACTTGATCAAGTTTTCTCAATATAGAATTTTGGAAAAAATAAGGTATAAACTATGAATGGAAAGGCCTTGTTGTTGTTTTATTTTAAAAAACAAGTGTTGACTTGGTATCTTCTATTTTTAGTCCAGAAATTTTCAGGCTGAATTTAGAACAAGGCAGATTTATGAGCTCACTGAAAACAAATGCAGTGTAAGTATCAAATAATTATTTACCAAATATTTTTTCCATTGCGTTTTTGCTAGATGATATTTTTATACATGTATAGTTTATCATGTATGATCTAAATTTTTTCAATGAGTTTCGTCAGCTTGAATATTTTCTTTTTACTTTTTTTTTTAGGGAGATAAATTGCTGTGAATTCAATTCTCATCATGATTTATTTACTTGTGGTACATCAGAGGTAAATAAATACAAATATGTGATTGTATTTGTGTAGTACTTAGGTATTTAGTATGGAATTGATTGAACTGTTTGTATATATTTAAATACAAAATTTAACGGAATCGATGAAAATTGAAAACTGTATAATTCCCCTCTTATCAGGGCCATGTTGAATGTTGGGACCCTAGAGTGAGAAACAGAGTAGCAGTCCTAGATTGTGCATTAGGTACCATCGTAGAAGATACAAGGTTAGCATATCAATTTTCATCTTTAGAACGATTTATATACCAGAAGCATGATAAGTTTTGGTAGCGGTCAGAGTCTCAATTTTATTAGTTGATTGCAAGATTGAGAGTTATCGAATTCATTCTATAGGCTTATAGATTAATCAACAGTAAATCATATTGTCTATAGTCCCATTCTACAAATTCTTCAAACTGCTATTTATTTATTTTTGATTCAGCTTGGATACAGTGCCAGGAATAACATCACTGAAATACAGAGATGCATTAAATCTTGCAGTGGGGACTAGCACAGGCCAAGTAATAATTTTTTCTATGCTTGGACGATATTTAAAGATAGAAAATAAGTATAAATCATTTGTTTTAAGTAAAAACAAATGGTGTAACATACACCTAGAGTCACAGAGGCTTAACACTGGGACCAATGAGATTAGATCTGTTTTCTTTGATTGTAACTTGCCATCCATCTTGAACTGTAGAAAATTACTCAATCTTCATACAATGCTTTGGATAGTTTTCACAGAAGGCTGCTATACAAACTGATTGGAGTTAAATGGCAGAATAAAATGAGCAACAAGAATATATATAAACTAACAAATAATAAAACACTGAGCAAATAAATCTTAGAAAGTTGCCTCAGATGGATTGGACATATGCTGCGTCTTGGTGAAAAGGTGACTGTTATCAATCAGGGCCCTTGAAGAGTCATTGGTGTCTGTTAAATGCCCAGTTGGAAAGCCAAAATCAACATGGCTTCAAAACTGACCTGCATTTGTTAAAACTGGATATCTTCACAGCAAAAAGAACAGCAAAGAAAAGAAAAATTATGAAGAAATTAATTCAACGTGCAATGTTTGAAAACCAATGAAAATGCACCATTGATATATATTTGTGTTTCCATCATTTTATATCAGTTTTAACAACTTTTCTTTTCATTATTATTTTTATGACTACAGATTTTACTGTATGATATACGGTCCAATAAACCTCTTTTGGTAAAAGATCACAACTATGGACTTCCAATTAAAGATATTGAATTTAATGAAGGGCAGAATTTAGTCATGTCACTTGATTCAAGGATCTTGAAGCTGTGGGACAGGGAAACAGTAAGTCTACTCAATCACAATTAGTAATCATTAAGTCGAAAGTTTTAAATTGGTATGTTTTGGAAATATATACTTTGGCACTTCTTACACTTTATTAGCATCAGTTGTAATTCATATATTTAAGGTAATGTTTTATAAAAGAAAAACATTAGATTGTCAAGTTTTTTTCACCCAACTATTCATTTTGATATAGACAACAGTGATGACAGACAATTGGTGAATATTCTTTTGATTGTAATCTTGTGTTTTAAATGATAGGGAAAAGCATTTACATCAATAGAACCAGGAACAGATTTAAATGATTTGTGTGTAGTTCCAGACACAGGAATGTTATTTATGACAAACGAAGCTCCAAAGATATTATCATATTATATTCCAGTGAGTATTTGTTGAATTTTCTTTCACATTTGTTCTGTAAATGCATAGCATGTTAACATTTTGTTTAACCCTATGTTTTGTTATATTGGTTTGGAACTTGCTTATCTTAAAACTGTAGACATTTGTGTTTTCAAATTTCAGACTCTTGGACCAGCCCCAAAATGGGCATCATTTCTAGACAGTCTCACAGAAGAATTAGAAGAAAATTATACACCCATGAGTGAGTTGTCATAATAGTTCATATTTCCCCTCTTTGTTATCATTGGCCATTTGGTGTCAGTAATTCTTTCTTTTTTTCTTTGGTATTTTGGTACACCAAAGTAATTATAAGCACCAATACCAATACCTGGCTGATCAAATTTATTATATTTTATTTTATTTTATCTGACCTCATTGAAACTTGTGAAAGTTCCTGAAATTAAGATTTTGATGTCTGAATAACTTGTATTTCTCAGGTACCAAATTGTTTATTGGGTTACTGTGTTTTTATTTCAGTCTATGACGATTACAAATTTGTGACAAGGACAGAATTAGATGGGTTAGGTTTAACACATTTAATTGGTTCAAATTTGCTGAGAGCTTATATGCATGGCTACTTTATGGACATTAGGTTATATCACAAGGTATGTTATTTTCTCTTTGTCATTCTTTATTATGTGAATTAATGATGTTCAATTATTGCATTTCAATGCTACTCCCACTTTCAATCAAAAGAAAGCTGGTCTTTAAGATGAAAAAACATTTTCCTCCAAGAGACAGTCACATGGTGATATCATATAAGAGGAATAGTCATATTTCATTTGTGAGAGAAAGTGCATATAGTTTGTTCATTTTACATTTCTAGGCTAAGAACTTTGCTGATCCATTTGCATATGAAGATTACAGAAAATCAAAAGTCAGACAGAAAATTGAAGAATCTAGGAAAAACAGAGTGGTTGTTAAGGTAAGGCAGAATTTATCAAAGTTTTTACTCTCATTATCTGCAGCAGCATATTCTTAAATTGCTGCAACATTTATGCATTAAAGGAATGTTTTTAGACAAGCTGTCATAGTGACTTATTTTCTTTGCAGCAACTACCCAAGGTAAATAGACAACTTGCAGAAAAACTAACTGAAGAGGAACAGGATCCATCAATTAAAAAGAAAAAGAAGGTGGGTTCTTTCACTATTTTTCAAGTAGTTAAAAACATCAGGTATCAAATCTTATATTCTTTAACAAAACCATAAATGTCTTGCTGTTGCTTTTCATGTAGCAGCCTATGGAAATGTTGAAATTGTGATGATGATTATTGACAAAACTTTTGTAGAAAATAATCAATAATTTCAAATTTCTACTATCAAATTTATATTTCAAAACTACTTTTTTTTAAATTAATTTCATCTTATCTTTCTTTTCTTTGCAGGAAACTCTTGGGTTGCTGAAGGATGGTCGTTTCTCTACAATGTTTTCCAATCCAGATTTCCAAGTGGACACAGAATCTGAAGACTATAGACTATTAAATCCACTTGTGTCAAAATTAGACAAAGAAAGAATGGCTAGAAAAGAAAGAGAAAGCTTAAAGCAACAATTTGAAGAAATTGAGGTAATCAAATTATGGCAGCCAACGTAAAATTGTGTTTACTTCTAAGTCTTAGTGCAAATCCATAAAGGACTATGATTAAGTAGTAATAATGAGATGAAATAGTTTACTAATGATATGTAACCTGCGTTTGCTTGCTATTGCATTGTATTCTTAGCAAATCCCCAAGGACTTCTAACCATTGGAATTCAATGCAATTCAATTCAATTCAAAACTTTATTTCAGACTCAACTGCTGACGCAGAGGTCCATAAAACAAATACAAAAATATA
>JAVSBT010043339.1:0-17641 GCA_033118115.1 Pharyngocirrus eroticus
TGATGTCGAGTTTAAGACGAGCTACAGTCGATTTATAGACGTGGCAGGACGCGGGGAGAAATCGGAACGGCGTCGGATGCGGCAAAAAGTTTTGAACTGCTCAAAACTTTATTCCGCGTACAACCACGGGTGGCACACTTGGTAAAGACGTGCAACACACGTGAAACACGCGTGATAATCCGCAGTGATTAAAACTTGGGAAGACGCTGTAAAGACGCGAAAGTTACGCGGTCTGTCACGGGCAGAGCACGGTCATTGGACGGGTGTTACGCGTTGGTATCAAGGGAAATAGCATGTGTTTTACACTTATCACTGACAAGTGGATTTTCCGGATTCTTACATGTGGCTGGACGTGGTAAGCTGTGCTTAGGCAATGCTTTAGCAATGGAATAGCCGCCGGCGGCCATACCCGTACAAAGCACAAGCAAAGCCAAAAATTACCACTTCCACCAGATTTTCATAACTTTTTGTAAGTGATTTAAACGTGGAGTGCTGTGTGACGGGGCCTCAAATATACATGGACACTAATGTATACATATTCTACATGTAAATGTAAGAGTATAGCTTTTTATAAGTTCGAATTATTATGCTCTTACCATTTTATGGTTATTTAAGGGGGCTTGAGCGTCTAATTGCGTTTTTTGACATGTACGAGCATATGTCCCAAATAATTATTTCCTATGAAATAAAACAATTTTTGTATAGCTGTTAATTTACACTATTGACAAACTTCTTAAAAATTATAGGTTGCTATTCCTGTTATAGGTAGCTACAAGTACATGTGTATACTAAAAGAGTTATTTTACTGCACTACAAAACAAAAATCATATCTTTCCAGCTGCCCAGTATTCTCTCCTTGAAGGTCAGCACACCTTTGAAGAAGGTCAGGAAACATGTCTTGAATTCTTTGGAGGATTTGTGGCAACTGTTAAAGATGATTTTGAATTAGGAAAGATCAAAGAAGCTATTGGTTTACTGGAGACAGCCCTCTGGGTTGACCATAGAGATGGGGATTATTTAAATCAAGGGAATTATCTCCACAGATATGAAGGTACAGCATAGCAAGACTTTGAAGCTGTCATACAGGAAAAGTCATATAATTTGATTGACATATATACATGTGTCCCGATTTTATCTGTGTGCAAGTGCATAACATTATTTTGTTTAAGGCAAAGAATAATTTGCATGAGAAATTGATCAATCATACGTACAGGATGGTCAAAAATCATGTTTTACCATGTTTGTAATTGTATACTAAAACAATCATGTAAGAAAATATAATGACAGTAGATGATGAATAAAAAAACACTGTTGCTTGTAATTAGTCACCAGAAAAGTTTGACAATTTCATAATTTATAAATGTTTTACTTGAAGATGCTGCCCTACATTTGGATTTTACTGACAATAACTTGTTTCCAAGCACGACATGTACAGCTTCTCACAATAATGATGACTGTGCTTTGTCCATGATATATGGACCGACGTGGAGTATAGCTGGTGCAAGCATAGGTGCCTTCATCAAGTACAGATTTGAAGACGTCATAACTGTCTATAGAATTCGTATACAACAGAAGGATGCTCTCAAGCATAAAATCAAAGAAGCAAAGTTGCAGTTTTCTGATGGAAGTGAAATAAATGTAAGTTTTGAGCTTTTCTTAATGTAGATTACTTTCTTACTACCAGTACCAGTTCTCGTAAACAATATTACTTTAGTTTTGGGAGAACCTGGTCTTGCATAATGCCAATTTTTCTTGTAACTTTGATATAAAAATGTTGTATAACAAGCTCACAAGCAATATTATAGTTATTTCTTCTTCTTTTTTTTTTAATCAAAATTTAGGTATTCTTTCAGGAAATAGATTCTCCAGTTGTTGATGATTTTTTAATTGATAACATTAATACAACTTATATCAAACTTATCATTTCATCAATGTATGATTCAACAGGCCAAGCTGGAATCAATAAAATCTCTGTGTTTGGGGATGAAGGTAAATATTCTGATGATCGGATATAACTATGATCCTTAATCTTGTACGGCCTTAATTTTAATGTTTTGTCAACAGTATAAAAACATTTTGAAACATGTTTTAAAGTAATGCTCAACATTGTTTATAGATCAAGAGAGAAAATGATCACTCCATTTAGCAATCTCGCTACCCCCTTTAGCAATCTTGTGCCCCTTGTCAAATGTGGGATAACCTCAATAATCCTACCTACTTGCTGACATTGAAATTTGTGTCAGATTGCACACTTTCTGATTTTCAAATACGTTACCCACTTGACTAATGATAAACAGCTTCAAATCATCTACCAAAAAATTTTGCCGGTATGTGCCTTCATATCATTCAAACTCAAAGATAGTTTTCTTATTTAATGCAACATGATTAGACTGCAAAATGTTCCTCTTACTTACATGTCCTTACACTCCAGATCCCATGCTTTATATATAATAAATCTTTATTGTGGTGTTCTTTTCCATATCATACAGATTTTCTATTTTATTTGGGATAACTGATTGATTTCTCAAATGAAATTCTGTGTCAGAAAACAAGGGTTCCAGTTTATTAGAGGATATAACTTTAGTCCATAAATTGGTATTTTGAGTCCCTATTAAGCCTTACCAATCACTGAGTATTAGATTTTTGAAGATGGCCTGTAGTTTACATCTAGATACATGTATATAATATATATCTAATTTGATTTCTAAATTGCTGGCCCGTACATGATCATTTCATTTAAGGCATCGTGAGGGTCTAATTGCTTTTTTGATTTGCACGAACATATGTCCCAAATAATCATTTTCTGTAAAAGATGATGCTATAAAAGTATATATTTTTGGCTTTAGGACATCTTAAGCCACAGTTCGAAGTCACTCAAATTTATTTGAATTTAATTAAACATACAAAAAAATTAGAAAAAAAATATTTTTATTTTCTTTTAAAAAACGTCACATGGAGATTTTTATTTTTTAAGATATTTAAAAAAAAAAACCCATCTTTTAGAGCATGATTATAGCTTTAATGTATTGTCTCAGAATTTTTATATCACTTTTCAAAATGTAATTATGACTATTTGAAGTGATAAAAGTCACTGAAAATATTGGCTATTTTGAAATCTACCAATTTTCAGCCCACTTTTGTCATTTCAAACAGCCACAAATTCCTTTGGAAGAGAGCTATATTCATATAAACTCACGATATTAAAGCTATAACCATGCACTTAAAGATGGTGTGGGAATTTTTTTGATATCTCAAAAAATAAAAATTTCCATGTGGCTTGAAAAAAAATAATTGAAAAAAAATATTTTTATTTTTTTTCCTGTTTTTTTTTATATGTTAAATAAAATTCAAATACATTTGAGTGACATCAAACTCTGGCTAAAGATGTCCTAAAGTAAAAAATATATACTTTTATAGCATTATCTTTTATAGAAAATGATTTTTGGGGAATTAGACCCTCACGATGCCTGAAGGATTACAAATTGACAAAAAATGGTAAAATCCTGTATTCATTGACTATTTCTATCATAGTTCGAAAATTGAAAATAGTAAGTGGAGCTTGTACAGACACTTCTACAACTTTCATTGAAACAACCTCTGATGTTCTTTCAACTGGTGCAGTTGATTGTATATCATTATGCAGAAAATATCCAGATAACTGTGCAGCTGTTACAGTATATTTCAACGGTGACAATAAGGTAGGATGACCAATTCAGGATGACCAAAGCAATAAAACAACAAAAACACCGATAATTATAGTCATGACATGATATAACAATAAAAAATGTTAATATTATATGAATAATAATAATAAATAATTATATTACACTAAATATATAATACACACAATTATTCTAAAACGATACTGTAATACTGCTTGAAAAACAAAGGTTATAAAGTTATTATCTATCTTTCTGGCTTTTAAACTACAATACTTATTTTTTCTGATATCATAAGATAAATAATTTCTATCACCAACTAAACATAATGCATGATTTCTCTTCAGGATACATGTTTACTCAAGACAGAATTGTGTGAGACAAGAACAATCGACAACGACGCTGCAACATTTTATTTATCTGGTAATGTTCTCTTCTTCAGCATGTTCTAATATTTCCACGTATCATGTTGATATAATGGTCTGTCACCAATATAGGAGTATGTAGGATGCCACAAAAAGCAAAACTGCTACAGCATTTTACAAAGCTCTCTGAGAGGTGATCTGTATTATTGTATAATCTTTATCTTTCAACCAGAAACCTGCATTGATTCAATCTGAGTGAAGTGAAATGTTTTTCATGGTTCTAGACTAGATATTGGCACTACATGAAAAGGGCTTATTACTTGTCTATGAATTGTAGAACATATAAGAATCCTTGTTATATGTCGAAAAAAGAGTAGGGTGCATTAGCAGGTGTACTTGATAGGCTTCTATCTTTAAAAATTGCAGGGAGGTGGCCCCCATGGAAGATCTATAGCTGAATTGGCACCCCCCTGAAATATCAGAACATTTAAAAAAAGTCTTTGTTCAAATAAAGAGTTTGTTTTAACTTAACTACCAGCATAAATCTTTGAATTTATATCCCTTCTCTGATTTTAGATGAACCTGATTCTGGATACTGGAATATCAATAGCTTTATCACTTCTGAAAATCAGATCAGCTCAGCCCCTGTCCTGAACGTGGCAGATGCCGTTGACAGTTGTCTGAAAAATGCTGATTGTATGAAGATTGGAGTTAACATGGATATTGTTTCACAACCATACTATTTGCTGATTGGAAACCCTGATAATACACCCTCTAGGAATGGGTTTAAATCGTTCTTAAAAGGTAAGAGCAATGACATGGTGTTTGAAAGAGGAATGCTATTTGCAATTTATAAAGTTTGAGTTGGTTACATTTTTTACTCTTTTTGTCGTATATTTTTGATGTAAAGGCTTATTTAAGTTTTAAGTTTTTTGAAAAGCCATTTATTTGTTATTGTGTTGCTTGTTTTAAGACCTCTGTCTGGTTTATATTGCATTGGTCTCATGCTATTGGGTATTACACAAAAGCTGATTTTGGTACTTAGTCATATTCCATCCAGCATTCCTTTTACTTGGCATGTTGTATTAGAATAAAATGACAGTTACATATCTTTGGTGTCTTAGGAGGTTTTTGAGCCCAGTACAATCACAAATATTAACACATTAAATGAAAAGGACCCCCCCCCCCCCCCTCCCTCAGAAAGATCTTGACTGACGAGATGACAAAGGGTCCCAAAAGTGTTCGTCTGCCAAAAACATCAAAATCATCCTTAGAACCATTTTATTTTACTTTTTGTGTATCCTGATATTAATTTTCTTAGAAATTGTCCTTTTAAATGATTAAAATATCTAGTTGTATACTGACGTTTTTTTCTAGATTATCTAAGAACGTCAAAAAATGACTTAGGCCATTTTTGCTCTAGACTGTCGATGTACTGTTTCTTATTATATGTCTCACAGTTCCACCATTTTTTCATCAGCCAAAAGAAATGGACCCCCTAACTATATTGGCTGTTATGAAAAAGATGACAATTTTCTCTTAGAAACAAGGGACATGTACATGACACCAGAACTATGCATTGAGAAATGTGCATTGAAAAGTTTCAAATATGCTGGCTTGCAGGTAAGAAAATATCTCTGTAGGATTGAATCAAAAAGCAAAATAGTTAAAATCATTACATTTTTATAACCCCCAAATTTGTGTAATTAGTGTCTTCAGAATTAAAAAAAGGAGTTAGACTTATATGTGATGTGAAATCCCAACCATGAAAGATTCTATGGTACAGACTACAGAGTCTTCAGAAGTGAAAAAATAAATATTATTAAGTAACCATAAACAAAATAGAAAAGTTGCCATACATCTAGTAAATCAAGGTATTAGTATGTGACTGATTTTTTGAACTACATTTGCTGAAATTATTCTTTTTTAGAAAGAAGCTAACTGTCTCTGCAGCAATTCTTATGGAAGCAGTCGTGGAGCTTACAATTGTCGACTAATTTGTTCAGGAACTTATTACCAAAACTGCGGAGGACCTAATGATGAAATTAATGTTTACAGTGTCAGCTCTCCAAGTATGTACCATAATTACATATGTATAAAACATTTAGAATACTGCATTTTTCAACTCCAAATTCTATCTGGTAATAGAAAGAAATATATACAATACATTTATCGCATTTCCTTCATTTGTGTTTAACTAAAGCTATAGGCTGACACCTGTTTATGTTTGGGTTTTAAGTTTTATTATCATTAGAATGATATGTTTTCCGATCTGTGGACATCCTTGCTACATTCTGTTCTTAGCTTACCTATATGACAACACTTGTCACTGGAAGTCTTATTACTGACATGATAAATCAAAATAGCAATATGATAGTGTGCTTCTCATTCTGTCTTATTGTTAAGTTGAAAAGAACTGTACAACACTCAACAACTATGATTTTATCACCGGGCTATACAATGGAGAAATATATCATACTTATGAAGAGCCTTGTGAGAAAAAATTAAGAGTTTTATGTGAAAGAGTTTTTGGTGAGTAATGGTTTATTATTTCCAAAGTTTAATCTATTATATCATACTGTTTCATTGCAAAGTCATGGTCACTTAAAAATTCTAGGCAGTTTTTTGTTTATTATGAGCTAATTTGTTATACTTAGTTCTTCAATGCATTGATATAAACCAATTGAATTTTAAAATTTAAAACATTTATCAAATTCATATCAATTTTTTCAAAGGGATCTTCTATTACTATCTATATAAGGTGTTTATTCCTGGTAATTACTTTTTCACTACCTCATTAATAACAATTTATAACTAAAGTGTTTCAAACTTTTGTAGTGATACATGTATATATTTATGACAATAAAGAAATTGAAAAGATAAAGTGACAGATTATTTTATTTTAAAATTACTAAATCAATCATCTTCAAAGGCTCTCTTAAAAGGTATTTCTAGACTGTCAAAATTCAGTCTGATGCTCTTCAATTTGAGTCCAATATGTCATATTGAAAGCACATATTAACTGGTACATATTTCATGTCTTTACATTGTGATTTTACAGATCATTGTCAAAATCAACCCTGTGCTAACAATGCTACTTGCATCTCTAATGAAAATGATTTTACTTGTGAATGTTTGCCTGGATTTACTGGAGAGCTCTGTGAAACAAGTAGGTAGAATACTTCATCCTTCTTTGGTACGAGAATCCAGGCTAATGGGATGTATCTCCCATGTTTCCCCTGGTTATGCGCAATCGAGTTTATGAATAGGCTTATTTCCGAAGATAGAGATTGTGCACATGTTTCATTCACACAGTTGTCTCTTTTCAGACTCATCGCTATATATACAAGACACTGACATCTGAAAGTGTGGACACCCCATTGTTCTTGTTTTTTAGAAGTATTTACATCATTGGCTACAATTTGGCATAAGAACTTGCTGATAATATTTTCTAAAGATCTTTATTTCACAACTCTCTTTTATTCATGTCACAAAAAAATACACTGCATTACATAAGAATCTCTTAGATATTGCCATGGAACCCTAAATGTTTTTTACATGAGACTGAAAATCCATATTAATTCCTTTTTTGTCAGACATTGATGAATGTGCGAGTACACCTTGTACCAATAGCGGAATATGTGTAGATGATTTTAACTCTTACAATTGTGAATGCCTGGATGGTTATGTTGGGGTTACCTGTGAAACAGGTATGATAATAGTTATATCACTCTTATGAGCTTCATTACAAAATTGGTTTTGTGTAGTCCAATTTTCATCAATTTTGTCAAATACCACAAATAGTTTTCAAAGAAGTAGTTGAAGTAAATACTTTATTTAATAATTTCATGATTTCTACTGTTCATTGAAACAAATATCTATACTTTTGTTTATTTTCAATTTCAAAATACAACAAACCTGCATCAATTTGCAGATTTTGATGAGTGTGGAAACACCCCGTGTAGAAATGGAGCAACATGTGTTGATAATATCAATGGGTTTACCTGCCAGTGTGTTGATGGATATGAAGGAAACATTTGTGAAACCAGTAAGAGACATAGTTGTCAATTGTCAACATAAATTCTGACCTGGGGGAGGGGGGGGGGGTATGGGACAGTGATTGTTTTCTCCTACTGTCCCAGGTATGAAGAAATGTACATAGTGGAGATCAAAATACAGGACAGTTGATTTTGAAGGTGGACCTGCAGAATTTTTTTCAAAAGGTCCTTCTGCGACAGTGCAAAAAAAATACCTTATGTTGACCCCTGTTGATAATTGTCAATTGAAATTGAATGATTATTATCATTACATTAACAAATCATGCATAATCTTAATTTCATTTGTAAAGATTATATGTTTTTAAAAAAATTATACATCTGACACAATAAAAGAAATACTTTCTCAAAAGGAATATTCATCTGTATCATGCGACCATAGAACCCAATATGAGAGGGTGTGACTCACATAGCCTTAATCTATTTGGAGTTGCATTCCTAAAACTCTCTTTTGTTTTACAGATATTAATGAATGTCTCAATAATCTTTGTTCAAATGGTGCCACTTGTAATGATCTAATTGCTCAGTATAGCTGTGACTGTGTGCCTGGATACAATGGAGAGTTCTGTGAAAACAGTAAGTCACAACAACAACAAATACTGTATAAAATATAAAGTTACTGTTTTTTATTTTTTAATGCTAATTTTGGTTTTTAACTCCATTATTAAATTAAGAAATTAAACTACAACTTATTTATCAATATTTAGAGTCTCACCTTTTCCCTATATCGGTTATTCATGTCGTTATGAATAAATGTATAAAATCTATGATTAAAATGTTATATAGCTTGAATATGCTCAGGACGTTGGAATAGTGTATGTCTTGTATCATTCAAGATAATATGAAACCCTCAATATTTGAAGCTTTTAAGAATTATTTTATTCCCATTTAATTGAATCTGTCTGATCAATGCAAAAGTAAAAACACTAATCAAAAAAAGATTGGTTTTTAAACCAATCTTTGAGTTTGATTAATCAAAATTTACAATGTGTCCTTTTGTTAGAACTTATATGTTTGATGAAAGTTTATTAGATTCAAAAGTCAAACTAATCATCAAATTCTCAAAATATTCTTTAATTCTATAATAATAATTTTTAAGATATTGATGAGTGTGACAGTGATCCATGTCAGAACGACGCAACATGTCAAGATAACATTAATTCATATTCATGCAACTGTCCTCTTGGATATGGCGGTACATTTTGTGAGAGAGGTAGGAGTATTTCTTTTTCCATCATAACTTTAACATTTTTCAAATGATTGTGATTCTTGTGGTTTCAACATGTGCGCACTGCACAGAGTTGGACAAACTGAAAAGCTTAGAATTTTGCATTCCAGTTACTTATTTAAATACTTCTTTTATGATGTTCATCTTAGTAAACATAGTATTGCTACCACTGGGAAATTGTGTTTCATTCAATGATATTTTCTTTAAAAATTGCTTTTGATTATGTTAGTCAAGTTTTTTTACAACATATGTTGTCATGTATAAATTTTGACATATTTGTTCATAGTTCGTGCCAGTAAAAATACTGTAAAAAGCCTAGAAATATCTTTGGAACCATGAATTTACTGAGCTCATATTCTTTTAAAAAGATGATACAGCACTGATATTCCTTCTGGAGTTTCTCAATGAATAGGCATAATGTATCATTGTCCTATAATATCAAATGAAAGATTATAAAGTTTTAAAAAAAATTTACAGTAATAATATACATATATTATAATAATAAAATAGTAGATTTGAAAGTAAAACTTTCCTTATGCACAGTATGTATATAAAATAATGATAAAGTCCAACACAAAAGATATGCGGTTTGAAACCTACATATCTTTTGTGTTGGACTTTATCATTATTTTATAATAATATACGTATGCCTGCACTCTACGCAGAAATACAATATTATAATGATATAGTATAATTTTTAGTATAACAAACATGTAAAAATATGCAATGAAAGTTTTCAATTTCTTATAGAGTTACAAGAATGTGCAAGCTATCCTTGTCAAAATGGTGCAACATGTGATGATTTGACAAATGAATATGCCTGCCATTGCAACCCAGGTTTTACTGGCATACATTGTGAAACAGGTGGGTGGATTTTATAAAAATAATTTGCTTCCACTGTGAGCCAAAGTTGAAATGATCTGCTGTGAAAAGGATAAATTACAATTGATATGTAATAGAGCTCCATATTTTTGATGTCAAATTTCCCTTCAATCAGTTTCCTAAGATTCTGGGACCGTTAACTATATATATATATATATATAAGTATATAAATGGTGCTTTTCATCAGTCTTCTGACATTGTACGCCTCACTCTAACATTCCACTCTATTCTGTCCTGTGCACATTCAATAGCTCTATCCTCAGCAACACCCAGATCTATAAGGTCTTTCCTATACTGTTCCAACCATGTAAACCTTGGTCTGCCTACTGGTCTTTTCCTAGGCTTTAAACACTCAGTTAGGGCTATTTTTAGAGGGGAAGAAGATGGCAATCTCAGCATATGCCCTATCCATTAACTATAGAGACAAGTAAACTAAACTAGTAAATTATATTGGTCCCATATTTTTTTACACTTGGATATCTATCCCTATTGTTAATTCCATAATCTATAATTCAACTAATCATCCATGAAGCTAACAATCATGCCACAATATCGACAATTTCTTTTTAGACATCAATGAATGTGGTAGTGACCCTTGCATTAATAATGGAGTTTGCACTGATTTAGTCAATGGTTATAGCTGTGAATGCCTCCCTGGCTATGGTGGATTCAACTGCCAAACCTGTGAGTGAAAAGCAATTAATTAATTAATTATTTTCTACTTCTGTATCAATGCAGAGAGCCAAGTCAAAGTCAATTGACTCACAACAGAGAGTCCAGTCCTATGTCAAATTTCAGCTACTGATCAACTAGAGTATTTAAATTACCTCTGCAAAAGTCAAACTGACTCACTAAAAGGAGTCCAGCCAGCACTTCAATGGATTAGTTTGACTCTTGGAAAGTCACTTTTACTAATCTTAGTTGGTCCGTTGACTCTCTTTGACAGCTGCAATTTGGCATAGGGTCTGACTCTCTGTCAATTGACTCTGATTTGGCTCTCTGTGAACAAAATATGTATTTACAGCCCCAAACCCTTTCGATGTGGTATGATAAATAAACAATTTTAATAGAATGCTTACAATTACAATTTTTTAATGCATTATATGAATAAAAGGCAAGAAGTTGTCCAAAGAATGGCTAATCTCAACTTCACGTTGCTTAGCACATTCAAGGTTTAACTGTGGCTCCACCAACTATCAAGGTAGTGAGAATTTTTTAGATTAGGTCATTCTAAATTGTTTAGTTGGTAGATGGGTGTGTAAGGGGCCATTTTTTTTATTTTGATGATGATTTTTTTTCAAAATTTAGGCAACTATTCACAAATGTTGTAGTCTTGTTTACACATATTTTGGCTAGTAATAAAGAACTCAAAGAGTTTATTTGTACAAAAATAAATATTCATTTATATTCCATGCAAATCGAAACACCTCACTCCTATCTGTCGTTCCGCATAAGATGTTGAGTGTAATCCAAGTTACATTGAGATAAAAAAGAAAAAAAAAGGCAGAAAAAAATCCATCCACCAACTGATGAACTTAGAATGGCCTTCCTTTTATTTTTTTGTATTCTGTCTACTCTAGATATTGGCAACCCAGGAGAATGGACTCAATGGGGAAATTGGACGGAATGTTCAAGAACATGTAGCCTTGGTATTATTTTTTTCTTTCTTTTAATTTATCTTTAAAGTTAGTCCACTTATTAGAAATATAACCCCCATTACAACATTTATAAAATCATAGACATAGAATTGTATATAATATTATGTCTATGATCAAATCAAATGTAAAACCTGAATTATTAAACAACGAGTTCCTGACATATATTTTTAATATCAGGAGTGAGGTACAGAGAAAGAGATTGTGTCCCCATGTTTCCAGAATTAGGATCAGGGTACTGCAATGGTGCAAATACTCAAAGTGCAACTTGCTATGAAATGGAATGTCCACCAGGTAATAATTCTCTCATATCAACGTTATTTAGCTTTTAATAAATCATTGACATCCATCTCAGAATGACCACAACTTGTTTTTAGACAATTCAACATTCTGTCATATTTTTAAATGGGCACTATCACCAAACTTTTAACACTTTCAAATGGCTACAACTCTTTTTACTGAACAAACTTGAAATGTTTTGCTACGGTCCTGGCTTCTTCTCTTGTTTCAGTTAATGGTGCTTGGGGAGGATGGTATCCTATCACCGAGTGTTCTGCTACTTGTGGTCCTGGCATGTACCAGATGGAGAGAGCTTGCAATAGTCCTCCTCCCCAATTTGGAGGAGAAAATTGTACAGGAATTGACTTTCAATGGTACATGTGTCAATTATATATATGTCCAGGTAAGAACTGCATGTAACAAAGGCATATCAGTCAAGTAGTCATAATGTTTGAATGAATTTTACTTGTAACCTTTCGCTTGGATTTGGAGAAAATAAAATCCAGAGCAGCATAGATTTTCCATAAAGATGCAATGGGATAGAGTCCCATATTGTATAATGAAGATATACCAGGGATTGATTTACAATGTTTTGTCAACGAGACAAAATAATAATATAATATGTAGCTTTATTTCCTCGTATAAAATAAAAAGGATACACAATGTCTACTGCACATACATAAAAAATAACATAGCAAAATAATCAAAACGTTTGTTTAGAATTATCTAGAATTTACAATTTAAAAACAGAATTGCTGGGCAAGAAAATAATCCTCCTACAGAAATAGACCAATGTAAACTCGGCTTAACACTGTCACGTGTTGCATTTTTTTATTAGATTTTGATAGTTGTTCTGAGTGGTCTGATTGGTCAGAGTGTACATCTTCATGTGGCCCAGGAACTAAGAAGAGGAACAGACTATGCAGTCCTTCTGGAGGTAGTTGGAACATTCAAATATGTTCATAATTTTCCTATGTAAATCCTGAACAAGATTTCAAAAGAACAAGTCCACGTTTTAGATTAATGAGGTTAAAAAATATCAGGCATAAAACAGCGGTTACATTGAAAAGAGGGAATTTAAAGTTTGAAGAAATAATGGCTATTTAGATTTGGCTAGCTACCAATCAAGTTTTATGATAATATAAATCATATTTTTACTACATATTTCAGTTGTGGCAAGTGAAAGCACAGACACAAACACCACAACAGTAATGCCTTCAAATGAGAGCAATGAAACTGAAACGGTCATCCAAGAAATAACACAAAAATTGGAGTATGAGTCCAAGCGTTGCTATGGTGAAAGCTGCCAAGATCAAGGTCTAGGTAATAGCTTTTTGCAAATCTTGTACCAGATAATCGATACATCTTACTGGTGGTTTTGCAAACATAATTGCAACTATGAAGCCATTAAATCACTTTTTGTCCTACGACATAATTTCTATAAAGCAGTCTTTTAACTGTTCTTTCCCATTCAAATTCATGTGGTGTACATACATCTAAGCTCACTATTATTACAATTGCATCTACAAACATTCAAACAGAAGGAGTAAACCGTTCAGTACCACTTTTTTGTTTCATATTCCTTGCTGCACAGGGTATCATTCTATTTTCTTCTTAGCCCACTCCTGTTACAGTTGTGAGGAGACATTCAAACTGTCCTCCTTCAATGGTCAACTTAATTGTGACACTAAGGAAACTTGTGAACCTTCCAAGAAGTATTGCACATACACATATTCAGTGGAAAACCAGGCCACCGTCACAATCAAAAGAGGGTAACTATTCTTTTGTTCTCTAGACTACTATTTTTAGAAGATACATCCTGGCAGAATGTTCTATGATATCAACTTAATAGCTTATTTATGTTGATATTCTACTTAGAATGTATTCATCAATTCACTCTTTTAGATAAAAAAAATGTTTTTGCTTTTTTCTTACATATTTTTAGATGTTCCAGTAAAAGTGAATGCTCATCAAATTCAGCCAAAAATAAACCGGAATCATGTGACAATTTGTTTGATCTGGCAGTTGCTTCTGTGTACAGGTATGTAAAGCCTATTGGTTTAAAAGTATCTAACATTTTTATGTTGTACATATTCATCATCACAGTATTAACCTATACTGCAGAAAACGACAGAAAAATCTGTCGACTTAGAGTGGGACTCAAACCGGCAACCTTTTTTTAAAAATATGCTGTAACCCTTGCAGAATCCTGAAAAAATCTGTTGATTTTATGCTGTATAGGTTAATACCCTGAAGATGAATATGTAATATATTTGAAATTCTGTAGTTTAGGATTTATTTATTCATTTTGCTTTTTTTATAGATGATTACAATTACCCAAAGTATTATATTTCTTAATATTAAACCGAGTGCATGTATATCTTTCTGATTTTCAGTTTGGGATCAGAAAATAGTGCGTCAGAATACCAAAATATGGTGTTAGCTTTGCAGAATCTCAATTCCTCATGTTCTGTGTGCTGTGAAGGAATGGCCTGTAACATTGATGTTTTACCAGATGGAGACTCTGTTCTCAAGTTCAGCAATGCTGCTTTGGTTATTCCAAGCTACAAGACTTTGGTAGCTGCGGTATGGTTGTGTGTAATAAAACACATAGGACTATAATTCTCTTATATGTCAATCCAGGAGCACAGCTAGGATTTAAAAAAGGTGTTTTAAGTGAAAATGGGTTCTTAACATTACAAGCATTGGCCCATGTCATGAAAAAGTGCACTTCTATCTGAAAAAGGGGACCTCCCAAAACTAAATATCCCAAATATTGTGTGTGGACCAAGAACAAAAAATCTATCTGCCACAGGTTTATGTGTTAATTATTGATTGGACATTTTACAAACAGAGATTAAGTTAATTCTAAAAAGGTATAGAAAACAGGATAGGATTAGAATAATTAAAGACAGTATCTTAGTTGTAAAAACATCACACTCCAGACAAAAACATTGATATGTTTGCTAAAACGATGTTTTAATTTTCTAATTTCAAATAAATGCAAATTATATACATTTCGTTTTAATCGTTTTTACTCTCCATTTCAAATACCAGTAAGGCTATACCACATAAGGATAAGGAGAACTAAGGGCAACATATGATATTTAATCCTCATTTTAAACAATACATGTACCAACTTAGCAAGTTGAACTTTTAAAAAGCAAAGAACATATTCTTTCCATCCTATATTCACAGTTCAATGTTGTGTTTGTTAGGCTCCTGTACATCACAATCATAAACCCAATGTACTCCTTCCAGAGCAAAGACACTATTTGCCAAAACTTGATGAATTTTAAAAGGGTCACACTTTCATTTCAAAGTTTGGAAAAATCATATTCATTAATGTTTCTAAATATGAATCTTGTGACCAAGAATATATTTGCTATTATTCTTGATTAATCTCCATGGTCAAAGAAGGCTAAACCATTTCCAGATCTGTCAAGCAACATCACTTTACAAAGCAAAATCCTCTTCTGTTTTAATCAAATTTCTATCAGTGACTGCTCGTGCTGAATGTGTCTAATACTTTGGGTTCATAGTTACTGAAACATTTGAACTCATTCGCTAAATTCCGTGTGTGTTTTGGTGCATATTTACATAAATTGGCACCTAGCAGCCTTTTTGCATGTTCTTCCATAATCGCTCCTACAAAAAGAAAGGATATACACTTTGAATAAAACAATCATCAAAGAGAAACACTGTCAATGAAAGCACTTGAAGTTATGACATGATTTGTCATTGTAAGTAAAACATGTCTAACGATTTGTTGATGCTATTGACTTTTTAGTCAAATTTTCAATTCCTTTTATACTCTACAACAAATTGGTCAAGAATTGGAATTGAAATCAAAAGTATACAAGCATTTTTACTTTGCTTTCAGGTATTTTTATAACATCCATAGACACTGCTAACATTGGAACATTAAAGCTGCCTTTAGAAAAAGAAGTTCATTGACTTGCCACAAACTTCAAAAATCATTATTAAACAAGACTTTATACTGAGAGAGACTAACTTTTCATCAACACATTCATCCAAAAATTATACTTCAAGAACTTTTATAATACATACCTGTACACAAAAGCACTTTTCCTTTTGACATGAACTTAATTGTTTTTGATGTCTTGGTAAGACATTCTTCAGATAAAAAAGGTGGATCTGCAATGACTAAATCAAATGCTTCTTTAAAATGTTCAGGGACAGCTAATGGTTCATTGTAATCATAAAACACAAATTCATCTCCAAAAACTTTGAATCTATCATCAAATTCCAGAATACAAATCTGGTTTGTATCTCCTTTCACCTGACGTAGTGCTTTGTATAAGGTTGGACAGCTAATACATGCAATACTGAAAAGGTAAAAAGACAAGCCTTTAGACATTTAAAAGAACAAAAAAGGTTCAACCACTTACAAAAAAAAATGTCTTTCATTTTCATAGCAAATGTATACATCAGAGTTCTAATTGAAATAAAAAGTATTTAAATAAATACATACTTTACAGCTATCGATTTAGAAATGTTTGGCTACCAGACCAGATAGAACGTTTATTGGGAAAATGACTAAGTTCTACCAAATGGATCACTGCTTTAGCTTTTCTAGATTGAAAATAGTCTTTATTCACAACACAACTGAAAATGCCTCATCCTGGGCAGTATACATTTCTGTTTTTTTTAACATCTACTAACGCTTGTTAAAATTCACAAAACTAAACTTTTTTCAAAGACAAAGTAAAACAATCCAAACCTTCCACTTTCTCCTGCCACTGCAAGTGCTTCTTTGGCAAGATGTTCAGCAGTTTCTTCTGAGTACCAAAATTGACTCAATTGCTGAAATTTTATGAGTCAACAATAATTTTTGCTTTTCTGTTAAATAATAAGAACAATGTATCATAAGGTAGATTGAAAAAGTATTCAACAAACATGTCAGAAGTACAAATGAATGCATTCAGTTCCACTAATTCTATATACTAACACTCAGCAACTATCCATTATTAAAAAAGATTATCAATATCTACCCAATCTTCTTCTGGCATCTTGTCAGTATTTTCATCTAGTTGTGATTGAGCATGTTGTTCAGCATAAAATTGTTGTAAAATAGCTAAGGTATCTGATGGCAATGTTGGTGTTTCATCACCATCTGCATTTTGATTGTCACTCATTTTATATATCTATACAATTTCACCTGCCCCTGAAACAGGATAGGATGGTTACAAAGTAAAAGTAAAATAAATTTGAACTGCTGCATTTAACATTAAAACCCCCCACATAAGTCAACAAACGGTTTAATCAGAGTATTACATTTAAAAATATAGTTGCACACATTGATCTCTATTGTCTCATCCTTAAAATTCAGAACTCTTTCTTCTACCACCTGATAGGAGATACAGGGGCCGGTTTTTAAAAAAATCTTAACTTCTTAACTAAGTATAATCTTAACTACTTCTTTTTTTCTTGCCTAAGATTTTAACAATTTGGGTTTTTTAAAACCACATTCTATGAATCTTAACTAAGAAAAATC
>JAVSBT010043450.1:0-17635 GCA_033118115.1 Pharyngocirrus eroticus
ATCATGGATTCTGTTTCAGATTGTCAATTCCGTGAATTCCGTCCGTTTTCTGCGAACGCAGATTTCCACTGGCCCTATATGACATTGAACTATTGGTCATACTAGATCATATGTGTTTTCCCCTCTTGCATAATCCTTGCATTTATGTTAGAGCTATGAAAGAAATATTCATGATAAGACCTTTTAGGTGCTATCACAAATATTCCTGTGGGAATTATCAGAAGAAAATACTCTCATGGGGAAAAAAAGCCAAGTGGCATCCAAAAAATTCCCTTTGTAGCAGAGGTATAATACCCAAGCTAGAAAGGGAACTACCAGCAGACAATGAGGAGTTTCCTGTGGGCAACCATAGTTCAGTCTGAAAATAAACTTTCTATTTAAAAAAATGCAAGAATCACTAAAACCACCCCCTTTTTCTCTCTGTTTCATCTTAGTAGTGTACAAACTTCTTTTTTTAATTTTTTAAAGAGTCTGTGATATCTTTTTTTGGTTGATTATTTAATTAATTGTGTCTAGTGTGCAATACTGCATTAATTTTTAATAATAAAAGTGGCGTATAGAATGACAGCAGAGAGAAAGAAAAGGGAAATTTCAGCCATTCAGTCATCTTTGATTGTAATGTTTAATTAGGAAATTTGAAAAAGCCTATCTACCTTGCGTAGCCATGCCTGGCGTTTAGGATCGTGTCCAATAAGTTCTCTTTGAGATAAAACTTGAACACCTGTGGAACCTGTAAATTGTCCTGGCAGTGTTTTAGAACTGGCCCATTCATTCATCTACAGTGTGCAAAGATAGAATTTCAACCTTGAAATAGTGACTCATATTTACAAATACATCTCCATTATAGGAAGACAAAAAGTCCCACATTAGCGGAACAATCTCTTCCAAATGCAAGGGCAAAATTATGGAGTAGATTGCCCCTCTTCCTGCCCTCAATTTCTGATATTCCAACTTTTAAAAAAGAGCTCAAGACACTACTTTTTAAAATTTGTCTTTAAAATTAGTTCACTTAATTGTGCAAGCGCATTAGAATATTTTGTTTTGTGCACTATATAAATGCTTAGTTTATCATTATTAATATCTAGAATAAAAGTTTAAGATGTTCCTCAAAAAAAAAAACGTAATATAAAAGACAGAATAATTTTTTAAGTTACGCTAAAATTGTCCTGCCTTGGTGAACTAGTAATTAATTAGGAACAAGGATACTTACAGCTTGCTGTGCCTTGTATACAGTTCCAATGGCTTGTACATCATGAGGATTTTCTTGTAATTTCCTTAGAGCACTCAATCTATCTGACACAACTTGACCAATATTTACAGGCTGTACAGAGAAAAGGAGATGGGAACATTAATTGTAAAACAATTGGTATCTGTGTCCACAATTCTGGAGCATTTTAATCTATTTTTATCCATGAAATAAATACATTTTGTGCAATACTACAAATTTACAGACAGCCAGAGTTTGATCATTTCAGTTTCAAAGTGGTCATTTACGAGTTGGTCAACCCCAAAATAAAGCTATCAATCAAAATTTAGTCACTTACTTTTGTTGGAGGATCTGGGAACACTTTCAATTCTGGTGGTGGTGGTGGGGGAGGAGGAACAGGAGGGAGAGCTAGAGTTGTAGTTGTAGATGTAGGAGTAGATGTGGTTGTAGTTGTAGCTGTATTGCCACTTGGGGGCGGTACAGGTGCTGGTGTTGCTGTGGTTTTTTGAACTGGCACCCATTCTTCCCCGACTTTGTGCTGTCCACCACTTGATACAGGATAAGTCAGTCTGAGGGTGGAACTCTGGGCTGCCTTCTCTGATGGAGTTAATACTGGTAATTGTTTGGCATTCTGTAACACATTGAGAGGAATACTGAATCACCAAGTTATGATACTAGACAAATTGTCATTCTTTGACACTGAATTCAAGTTTTGAATAAAAATGCAGTTCAAAGGGAAAAAAAGTTATCAAACTAATAATAATGATAATAATAATAATAATAAAAATGATAATAATCAGAACAGTCATACACAGTATATCACTGTACTTTTGCATATGCACTTTCAAGGACAATTATAACCATGAAAGCTTACATAAGAGCAATGGGCTTATATGCACCCAACCCATTTTTCTTTGAAAGAAAGTGAAAAATCATTCACTTGAAACTGCCCAGATTCAAACCGGGACCTTCCACATAGACTACGAGCATGACAGTTCAAGCTAACACTCTACCCAGTCTGATACAGACAAAAATACAATCTTACCCTAATATTCATAACAATTGATGCAGTCTCTCTGACTTTAAAGGGGTGATGAATAAAGGGAGCATCTTCTTCATCAGAGCCTAGTTTCATTTTATCAGAATCATCACTGTCACTGTCTTGACCAAGCACTCTGTCTTTATCTGATATCCTCTTACAGAAATCTAGAAAAAACAAAGCATATAAATCAATATTGTGTGAAACAAATTCACGGACAATTCTACATAATATATAAAAATCTTGATTTTGAAGAGCACTGCGGGATAACTGTCTCTTTTCATTTCTTAAGAAAATTTAAGCAAATACACTAAAATGAAAATTACTTCAAGTGCACACACACACACACACATATCCTTTCCAACAAACATCAATAAAATGTTAATGTTAGAATTTAAAAAATACTTTTGGACCTAAAGCTTCCTGTAGTTGGCAAATATATACAGTGATGATCAAACAAAGACATGTTACTGAGATATTGCAGAAAAACACAAACTAGGGATCAAATGTTGTTGGAAACCATAAATAAGTAGTTTGTTCTTTCTGGGGAAGGAAAAGGTAGATGAAAAATAAGGCAAACAGAAAAAGTTTTTTCAAAATAGCTGAAACACTAGATAGAGGATGTTTGACAGCAGTAAGAGGCTACAACCCGTAAAACATCAAACATACCAAGTGATGCCTCATGGTAATAACAAACACATGATGAATTCTACTTATATTTTGCGTTTCATTATAAATCAACATACTTCTTTCACCGAGAAACGCAAAAAAAAGTAGTCATAAAAAATGGAAGTAAAAATAAAAATGATAGAAAGTGACAACCCATAAAACTTTGTAATGGAGTAGACACTTTGTATTTCTGTGAATAATAGAATGGAATTAATGAGTAAATATATCAGGTTTTACACAATGATTTGTATATTTGACTTGATAAGAAATTCAAGTAATTTGTCTCAATTTTCTCTTAGGCGTTAAAACAAAACTTGAAAGTAATGCTAGACTACAGCTGGTGGAAGATGTATTATGACTCATGGAAACAATAACAATATTAAAAAAATGCAAACTAAAAAAAGAAAAACAAGACAGGGCTAAAGCCTAATAAATCTTTTTTTCCCCTGCAAGTCACTACTAAACATTTTTAAGGCACACTCATTGATGCACTAAAGACAGACTCACAATGAGAGGGAAGGAGGGACCTTGCTAAGACACTCGAAATTTGTCCCTCGCAATTTTCTTTACAAATTCATTATATTTTTTCATTATTTAAATTGTCAAATATCTTACTAGATTATTTTATTAAAATAAATTTGATAGTAAAAGATATATAGTGTTTAAGTCAAATGTTAGAAAAACACATAAATGGATATGTTTTATGCAAATCAGGGGTAGATTTACATTTTTTTCTTAGAAGAACCGGCAAACATAATTATTAAGAAAATGGCTAAAATCTCAAAATTTCTAAGGGTCCCATCCTATACTTTATAATGGGGTAAAAACTGCCGGTCCCTCGGTCCCTCAAGTAAATCTAGCCCTGCAAATTAAAAGTGTGTAATAAATGAAACAAGTGTTTTATTTCATTTTTGTCTTTAAATCACTCCTTCACAAAGATTTGCTTTTCCTTGTTCTAGAAATCCTGGTTCCACCCCTGTATAAGAATGAGGAAACAAGCAAACATGCATATACTGTCCACCTTAAAATAACCAGCTGCTAGGGGGAAAAACTCAGCAGGAAACAGTGAATAGTATTGACACAAGCATATTTGTCTGTTACCTTAAGCAATTAGAATAATTTCACCAAGGGAAATTTTGTATTTTCAAGGTGCATGAAAAGTCTGAGGAAATGATTGCAAAGATAGCAACCTGTCATATTAACAGGTTATTCACATACAATCATGGTCTGTAATTTTTTCTTCAAAGTATTTCACCGACTATGAAGAGGATCCCTGTGAAACCTGACACTGCAAGGCGTCAGTCAACATAGACACTATGAAGAATGGTTCAATTTCACATAAATAATCTTTGATACAATATCAAAGTGCTATTTCTTTTCTGTGAAATTCTTCAAGCAATGTTATAGCACAATTATCACGCAATTGATGCTGAAATATTTTTTCTCAGTTTTGAAGAGATGAATTCCAGAATTTCAGTCAAACCAACACATTTATTTTCATCAAATGTCTAAAAAAATAAGTATGAGTATATATTTTTCAAAATTGCCTATATGTAAAGAAAATCAACATGAAATAAAAACCACAATTCTTGCTGGTCTTGTAGCATGGCCGTTAAAATCTTCCTCAAATGATATACAAGTTATCTCAAAATATCAAGCAAGCAGGCTCTATCTTAAAATTAGACAAATAAAAACACAAATTAAGTTCTTGAAATGTTGCCATCTGTATAATCATCTCCATGCTTTTATTGGTGTAACCAGGTGCATAAGAAACACATCAAGTACAGTAAAGTTAAAAAAGCCTCCCAAGATAAACAAGAAATTGCGCCGACATACAAATAAGAATAAATTAGATCAAATGTTATTGACCCTTACATTTCACAATTAATTACCCATTTTTTCTTTCAACGTTTACGTGTTCAAAATGAACACCCAGGGCAGGCTTATTAAAGAATATTATACAATATATTCATTGATAAACAAACCTTTTGATTACAATTTATTCAATCCATAGTTCAAATTTTAACTGCTTTGAAAACTGATTTTAGCAAAAATGATATACATGTACATGTATAGTTTATATAATAATTGCAGGCCAAATCCTCAAATTCTTTTGAGTTCAGTGTAGAACTAGTTCAAGAGCAGTTTATTTCATGTTCAGTCATTAAAGTAACACAAACAGAAAACCAGATCTTGAATTCATCACAACAACATGTAAAAAAAGCATGGATATGATAGTTATTGCAGTCCCAGATGCTTATTTTTCCAGTTATACTAGGATATGATCCTGTCTATAAGTCATCAACCCTTCAGTTAACATCATGGTAAATGTCTCATCCAGAAGGCAGCAAAACAGTAACCTACTAAAATATCAACTAACCCACATATTTCTACTTTTAACATGTAATAAAGTCATGAATGTACAAGATAAAGGAGTAGAAGATACGACCAAGAGCTTGAAGTTGAACATTCTAAGCCCTCTTGCTGTTCATGTGTTAGTGTACATCCTCATGTCAATGAAAATACCTTCAAAACCCACCAACATAATGTAAGATAAGAAAAGAGTTCGAGAATTTGGCACAGCATTCCGATACAAATCATTTTCATTCCATATACTTTGTCAGTGTCAATTATCAGAGTAAGATTTTTACGACATGACCTAAAAGATTAGATACTAAAAGATCATCTTGATTAATACACCCCCTTGTTTCCCCTTCCTCACACTCAAAGAGAAGAGATGGTTCCAGTACCTCAACTGACAAGGTAATGTGGTGATTATGGGATGAAGAACTAAAAGATATAGTGATTAGATTATGAAGAACTACACCTCCAATGATGACAGATATATCAGATCTAAGGGCAGTTGAGGATAGTGAATTATCAAGGTCAGCTAGGTTTTTTTCCGGCCTACACCAGTAAGAACAAACAAGAAAGAAAGTTAAATATTTGATTTATGCTTTCTGTGATACAGATTTCTATAACTGTTGTCGCATTAAAATGCAGAAGATTTTGCAGAAAATCAAAAATTATCCATTGTCTGCAAGGTAAGCCAAGATCCTTTGCTTCCATGAGTTAGGACATTGACTTGGAGGGTACTGAGTATTTTCTACTAGAAAAAAAAAGCCAACTGGATGAAAGTATGATCTACGAGAGCTAGATGAGGAACAGAACAGATTTTCAAATATAACAATGTGACTCACTTGTTAATTCATCAATAGATTTTCCTCCAGCTTTCAGTACAGCAAGTTCATCTGGTTTCAATGTAAAATCTATTGTTCCGCCATGCTTCATATTCTTGTAGGCATTTTTACTGAAGAAAATAACAGATCAATCAAATATATATTTTAGGATAGTCATATGTGGCCATTTTTTCTGATATGTCAGAAGAATTCCCATTCTAGCACGGTGACACTAAACAAATAGTTGATTTTTTAATGGTTCTTCATTAGTACTTTTCAGAAAACAGACATGTCTATTATTCTCTTCCTGGTTGTTCGTATTGTTTCATTTAAGGTTCTTCAGGTTTGTTATTCAAGTTTGTGTTATTCAACCTTAAAAACAGAAGCTGCTGACTTTATACTTACATGGCTATTTCTCTCAGCTTTGCTTTGTCAATTTTAACCCTAAGATCTCTGTCTTCTCTTTCTCTTGATCTTGTGGATCTTCTGGAAAATGCTGATCTGTTATCTCTAAACCTATCATGACGCCAAGGTTCCCTGTCTCTCTCACGTGACCTTGAGCGTGACCTACATTCAAAGGATACATTTAGGTATGATTAAAAAAAAATTCAATGTAAGTGGGATGCAACATGTATATCCTAGGCCTAGGTATCAGGGTGTCCTCAAGGATCAAATTATCTCTTTTTAGAGCCCCCCCATCAAATAGATAAAAGGAAAACACTTATCCCACTGATATTATTAGCAATAATAGAATAAAAATAATAATTCCACTCTAAAGAAATTATTTTACAATGCCATAATTTTGTAAAGGTATTGTTCATTATTTCAAATGTCATTCATTTCATTCAAGCCATCCCAATATAAATGAAAATCTCTTGAACCAAGAAATAACTCACCTTCCCCTCCTATGATAATCTCTTTCTCTAGATCGTGATCTCCTATGATCTCTGGAGCGTGACCTGTATTCATCCCTATGGGCATCGCTTCTCCATACTCCTCTTACTTTGTCAAATCCACTGCTGGATCTCTCACGTGACCTGGATCTGGAACTTGTTTTTGGTGTCTTGGATCTGAAAAATAAAGAGAAAAAAATCTTAGTAAACAAAGATATATCAAACAATAAGTATCAAGTAAATTACAATGAAGGTGACAACTGAAATACAATACCACCTATAAAAATCTGCCAGGCATTTCAAACTCAAAAATATACACAAACTTTCAAAACAAAAGTTTAAAAAGTACCTTTTGTCCCAAAATTTCCCTAAACACAGACATAACCATATAGGAATCATGTTGCTCATATTGTATCTATAAACACTTCCTGATAAAATTATATTTGTCCATCACATAATTTTCTTGGAGGCTGTCATACAGAAAGCCATTCATGACACATAATCACAATCTTTGAAAAATGATTTATCTCCAAATTATCAGAGAAATAACTCAGTGCACCTGAGTAAGTGCTAATCCAACAAGTGTTTCAAATTTTGTGATGCATACTTGAGAAGTACACAGTCTTTATTTTTCTTTGAGCAGAGGGGCCATGTCATAAGGAAAATTGTAGAAAGATAATTTTGTACCAACAGTCTTTAAATAACTTTAAAAACTCTGCAAAAGTTGTTTTTCAGAAGCCAAGAATCACAGCTCCCGATGAATTGGGAACAGTATAAAACTAAATAATTCTGAGATTTATTGCGTTTTTAAACACATAATAATATATTAGTTAGTTATTTTTACTAGTTTGGATTTTTCCCCAGTTTAATTTAATTCACAATTTATAATCTATCTCATTTGAATTACAGAATTCCAGCATATATCAAAAACCTATCTTAACCCACTTACCATCAAGCATTGAGCATGGTTAATGTGTAAGTAAATAGAATATCATCAATTTACTGCTAGGTTGTCAGCACAACGATTTCCTAGAATTCCAGGAAATAACCCAGTCTTGAAACCATCCCTTAGGTACAGCTTAGCAATGTTGATCATTTTGTAGAGATTCTTTTTCAAAATGTACTCTTGTAACATGTGCAAAATATAAACCTACTTTTTTTTGCTTTTTATGGTTGAAAATGATCATCAGTATACCTTTTTCACCAGAAAGGTTGGAATTTTTGATTTTTTAAACGAAATACAATACACTTTCCTATCAATTTCATATTCTTTTAAGAAACAACCACTGGTAAAAAGTACAAGGTTATCATCAAATTTATGTAACAGATAATTTGATGACTTGCAAAGACTGATAAGCCTGTCCAATAACAATTCAAAACAAAGCAATCCCAAGGAAGACAACCTTCGGAAACCTTTTTTTCTATTTGATTTGACTATTTAGTTTTGGAGAATCAGGAAGTCAAAACAAAATCATAGAGATTTTGATATGTTTATGCATCTTTATCGAACTTTTCTTCTTCAAGGTTCCAATTTTCTTTCAACATTAGACAGAGCTTGGATAAGCATCTCCTCAAGTATGCAGATATATTTACACTATCTCCAAATGAATTTGATATTCATCTATCAAATCAAAAGTGGGATTACGTGCAGAGTGAAGGCAGCTTGTGTGAATAAAAATCAAGACCTGATTACACATAATACAGCTTGATGAGATGATTATCAAAGAAAAATATTTGTTTTTAATACTGGTTTGATGACTCTAGATATAAGCTACATTATGAAGAAAGTAGATAAAGTAATACAAGTAAATATGAATTTGTTTGATCATGATGTGGACTAATCAATCTAATTTTTCAAATACCACAACCACGACAAGCACCTGTCTCTCAAAAGAAAAAATACCATATTGTAATTCACAATATGGTAAACTTGTAATATTCACTTCATAGGTGTTTTCATATAACATTTCTTTCTAAGATATCAGAACCAATATACTGAATTGAACAGGAGGGAACTTTGTAGCAGACTTGAGATGAGTTTAGTAGCTTAGTTGCTATAAATCTGTAGTGTCATAATAACTTTTTTCTCTCCCTTACATGAACTGTCAAACCCTAAGTGAAATAAGCTGACAGCATCCATTGTAAACAAACTTCATGTAAACACTCAGAGACTTAGTAACATTGGGGAATGCTAGTATATCATAGAAATAGAAATTCTCAAATATGATCATATCAAATTATCATACTAAATTGTCACAATAAAGCATGAATCTACTAAAATATTCACATTCAAACTTACACTGAATAATAATTTATCATCTTTATTATTTAAATAATTATTGAAGTGATTAAGACATGAAAATTAACATTGAACGCAACAACATATCGACTGTGTCAGTGAAATCCAGAGCTTGTCAAGTTTAGGTGGCCAACAATCAACACAGGGGAATTTTTATCATTACTATATAAATTACATGATGCATTTGGTAAACTATGACACTGTTCATAGGAGCAGGGTGGCTCAGTGACAAAGCATGTACCCAGAGATCAGAAGGTTGAGGGTTCAGCCCCCCTCTTTGCCCCATGCCTGTGTCCTGAGAAAATATACTTAGTCCTAAATTCCCTTCTTCACCAAGGAAATATTAAATGGGAGCCACAAAATTTCTAGGAAAGTGACCTACAATAGACTAGCATCCTGTCAAAGGGGGGTGAAAGCTCTGTCCTGATTGGCTCACATATGGCTTTACTTTTACTTTTACATTTCTGCCTTAGTTGTCTGAGGGGATTTACTAATATCAGAGTTTCACAAGCATGTTCTATCTCACAAACCTAATCAAATTTACACAAGTTACATTCTATGACTACACTACTCAAAGTCAGCTAAGAAAAAAATCAAATTAATTCAAGGTTCCTATTACAGGCATCAATAGATTCAATACCGAAGAAAATTCATTGAGAAATACTGATTATGTTGCCATCTGGAGGGAAGTATTTCCTTAAATTGTAGCAGTATAATTATGTATTTTACACTGAAGTCTAACCAGAGTTATTCTCTGGTACTGCAATCATCTTTGTATGCATAAGAAATAAATGAGATAAAATCGGTCTTAATATTTTTAGGACGTCTTTCATTTTTCAAACACTGCATATTTCTTTTCTTGCCTAATAGCATAATTATAAAATGTTCAAAGACAAATCTTTTTGACTGATAATTTTTTAACTCTGAAAAGTAGGACTTTTAGCACAAACATTTTCTGATTAGTCCTGATAGCACTACAATGAACGACACTTCACTGTAAATTATTATTTTGAAGCAATAAAATAAACAAGCTAAATGCAGATACAATTTTGACCCTATATGATATTACTTGCCTGCTACTGTGCTTTTTGCTTTTCTTCTTTTTGTGTTTTTTCTTTTTCTTTTTTGTCTTAGATGTCATGTCAGGGTCCTTTTCTTCAGAAATTTCTCCATCACTAGATGTCTCTCCTACTTCACCTTCACCGGAAGATGACGACCCAGTGGAGTTGGAATCACTAATTTCACCTGATGAGATACAAAAAGAAAAAATAATTCATCAAAGTCTATTATGAATATTCAATAATATAAGTGGACAAGGGAAAATTGGCGAGCGATGCTATGGCTGTTATCAGAAGCATAACATTCATCAATTCTTTTACAAAAAGTAAATTTTCTTTTTTTTCATGAACACTACTGTTTCAATATAATCAAACATCACATAAGAATCTCATTTTCCACATTCATTTGCCATTAGTCCATGCAAGAAAATATGATAAAGAGGCATCAAATAAAAAAAAAGGAAAACTATCTTTTACCTTCTTCCCTGTTAATAACTTGATTATCTTTATCCACTTTGACACCAGAGGAAATAAGAGCAGCACTTGTCTCTGAAATCTTGAGTCCTAATTTCAAGATAATTTTTTTACTTTTTTTCTTTTCTTCTTCCTCCCCTTCCTCTTTTTTCGATATTTTTTCAAAGGGGCCTTCATCAGCGGCAACGCTTTGCCTTTTTCCTGGCTTTCCTTTACTGTCCACAAGAGATTTTTTCTCTGGGATGGCATCTTTTACAAGAAAATTTTCTATTTTCTTCTCTTGTTTTGACTTTGGTTTTACGTCAACTTTAAATTCTAAGTAATCCTCAGCATCATCATCGCTATTATGACAATCAAAAGCTACAGCTACGTCCATATTTCTCTTCCTGCTTCCAAAGCTTTCTTCCTTCAAGCTGTTTCCGATCCTATCAAACACGGACAGGGCTTTTTTTTCAATTTCATCATTGTCTGTTAGTCTAAGTGGGGATTTATTACATTTATCTCTGTCTGTAGAATCTTTTGTTTTATGTCTGAATTGTCTACCTTTGCTATCAGTTTTAAATTCTAGTCTTTCCTCTTCATCATCCGATTCTTCTTTTGTAAATTTCACTGGTAATGATTTTTCACGTGTTGGACTTTTCCTGTCTCTTGATTTTCTTAAATGGTCTTCAGCGGTGGAATGTTTTCTGCTGGATGATTTGTGCTTAGATGACTCTTTTAGGTCTTGACTATGTGTTCTGTTTTTTCTACTAGGACTCATACTTTTTTTATGCTTGGAATCTTTTGATCTGTGTCTATCACTTACTTCTTCTTGTAATTCTTGTTTTATTTCTTCTCTCCTTTTTGGCTTATCAGGGGTAACATGATCTCCTTTTCTGTGATCTTCATATTTCAAAGCTCTACTCTCACATATTTGATTCTTATTGGTATCATTTCGATCCTCCGAACCAAATTCATGTTTACTTTTCTTCTTTTTGTCCTTTTTAACAACAGCACTATGAATCTGAGATGATCTCTTCTTCTCTTTATCTCGACTTTTGTGTTTCTTGTGCTTTTTGTGTTTGTGCTTTTTATGTTTAGAGCTAAAGGAAGATCCATTTCTATCACTTTTACCTGTATCGCTTTCTGTGCCATCTCCATCTTCTTCACTGCATTTTGATTCTTCCGCTTCTGTGACCTTTTGTTTTTCATTATGAGGTTCTGACTTTTTTAAAACAATTGTTCTTTTCTCTTGCATATCAAAAGAGATGCTTATTGTCTTTTGACCATTTTCATCACCAGCAAGTTCTTCACCATTTTTAGTGGCAGTGTGTGGGTTTGAAGCCTCTGATTTCACTTCAGGTAACTTTTTCGCACCGTCAAGACCTTTACTCAAGAATTCTTCAAAGACAGCATCTACTTTTTCAGCTGTTTTGGGATCCAAGTGTGTGATTGCATAACACTGTCTTATTCCATGTTTTGTGTCTGATTTTATCTCCTTAGCTTCCGAGAGAATAGTTTCTCGCGTTTCTTCACTTGGCTTAAGATCGTCATATTCTTTGTCCACCAAACTCTGTAAATAAAACAATCAAAATTAGAACCTATGAACCATGATAAATCATAATGACCTATCTGTACTCTTTTTTCACACTAACAGTATGTCTCGTCGGCACTCTAACTTAATATTTTGGGGAAAAAATTAGATAAAGAAAAGGGTTCTACCTCAAGATTATTTTTCCCTGCAAGATATCTATTTGTTTATTTGCATTCAATTTTCATGAGTGTGATTCATTGTTCAATACTGCAGTCGACACTGACAGCTGAACAAGACAATATTGTCTTGAGACTATTATTGCATTTACCTGTGGAAAAGGTGAAGAAGACACAGTTCTTTTCCTGATCAATTTGACAGGTTTTGTCTTTGGCACATCAGCCATTGTACATCTAAGTCCTTTAGATCATGAACCTATTCTGAAGATTGGCTAAGCCTAAAGGGACCTTTAGTCTTGACTCAATTCTCACTCTCCCTACTCAACCACTTGAACCAGGACCAGTCACCAGGCGACTACATTCTGGAAGAAATTTGATTCAGACTTATTGATGGTTTTATCTACTGTGATAATTTAAAACTTATTATAGTGCAATGTTACACCCAAAAAAATCGCTTATTTTAAAGGCTTCACGTTTCTATATAACACTAAGTCTAAGGTTCTATCAAAAATAATCAACCAAACACGAGTGACAAATCCCCATATTATCGTTCAAATTATGTTCTATAACTATAAGTATATAACTGTATGAAGCTATTTCCAAAACATGTGTAAAGTGAAGAATCGCATGATTCCTTGACGAATTTTCATTGAAAAATTAATCGAAAAGTAAAATCATTACCCTTATGGATGGGCGTTTAGACGACTTCAGTTGCACATTTTCGATGTAAATATTGTACTGTCAAGTAAGCAGGTTGCAGTTTAGCTGTAATCAAGTAGTCCTTAAGGTTTTTTTAAGTTTGCTTTTAAAATTATAGCATTTCCATCTTGAAAAAATAGAAGTATTCATAATTTGTTACTCTAAGTAAAATTTGTTATGATTTATGGTTTGTGCAAATTATTTTTGTTTTCTGATGACTTTTTTCCATTGAAGGAGAAAAATAAGTACGCATATTAGAAGCGGGCCGTGAACTTGAAGCATGAATGCACAAACCCATCTCCCGATACAGATGTAATTTTTGATAGTAATATGTTTGCCATGAAAGACAGCTGATAAGGAATTAAGATGGCAAGACTCAAAAAGTTGTTGTTTAGTGTCACAAGTTTAGTCATATCGGTTTATGCTATAATCACTGGTAAGGCAAAGGTTTCAGTTTCACTCATCATCTCATGTCAACATTATTATGTAACCAATTTAGGGAGTATTGGTCTTGTCTCGTCTTATATAAAATAGTTTTTTTTTAAAACACTTAGATCTTTCAGACACCTTGCTTTAAGAGTGGTGGTACAAAGTTTAGGATAAGTGGAAAAAAAGAGAGCGAGAAAAAAAATGAAAGTGCTTATATATGTGGTCATAGAATTAAATGGTAACTTTTTATTTCGTTTTAGTGACAAGTTATGGATCTCTACATGATAAAGAAAATACAGGTACTTTCCAGCACCATCTGACAACATTAATGCAATTAAAATAAAACTAAGTCTGAAAGACTGAAGATATTGAGAGTTGCCTCAAAAACTTTTTTCTAAGAAAAACTGAATTGATTTATACCTTTGTATTAAAGTGTAGAATCACTTAAAAATATAAAGCACACAACCTACTCTGACTATATTTGCACAATTTACAGTACTAATATCTTTTTAAAGAAATAATATCTAAAGTACCTATGGCTAGAATTAAGGCCATTCCAAATTGATAAGTTGACCTATGGATTTTTGGCATACAACATTGGCATGGCTGGCCCTTTCTTTTTTATTTTAGCATTATTTAGACTTCACTGGACCTTTACAATGATACAATGAAAAGGAGAGACATTTTTAGAGTATGCAAGAATATCTTTTATTGTGCAAATATTTTTTTATAGACTAAAGTAATGTAAAATTACAAGACTACTCGTTTTTTAAATTTATTTTTGTTGCATAAATATGATATAAAAGCAACATTTTGAATAAAAGAATGATAATAAACTGCTAAGAAATGGGCAAGCCTCAATCATACATCGACCAAATAATCAATTTGGATTGGCCTAAGCTAACAGTTTTGCTTTTCCTTATCCATATCATTATTGCTCTTTCTGTTGTAGGGTTTTGGGTGACTGGGAACAAAGATACATTTGTAGGACAAAAACCTGTACTATTCATGCTATGATGATCATGTCTCTGTTTAATAATATGAAATCAATGTCAATAGTCATAGAATCCAGGTAGTTACATCTAACATATTGTTTTTACAATAATCAATTTTTTCTTTTCTAGTTTTGTAGCTTTTAAAAATCATTTTGATTATTGTACAAAACAACAACTAATCCGGTACCATTCTGCCATAATTTCTGCATCAGGATTTTCCCTCGGCTCAGAAACGCAATATCGTAACAGGATTCTTTGAGTCTAGGTCTAAAACCTCCAAAATAATCTTCACTTATTTTTAACAATTCTTGTTATAGTATCTCGCACTGGCACCTTCACCGTAATAGCTTAATGACACCATTCCTATTGTGTTGATGTATGGTTAAAGAAACAAGATTCTTTCTGTATTTTTAAGTTTCTAATTTTAGATATACCATTTTTGTAGTAGGCCTATAGTATCTTTGGCACATTTTTTAATGTGTAAAATAATTACATTTTTATCATTATTATTCAATAAAGATACGCAGCCTCAGTGAAACATTGCCTCATAGTTTGAATACTGTGTTTACATTTTAGATAAAGACCTCTTGCAAAGACATCACGCTTCTGAGTTTGGAAATATTCCTGGGATACCTGGAGTCAAAAAGGTTATGTTATTCGCATATATGAGAGGTAGGAAATAGTGACAAACTCAAAACTAAATCAATCCTGTACACTACTTTATTATTCATAATTGTAATCCTTTTTCTGTTTGTTGTCTTTCTAGGTGGTTCCAGTTTTGTTGCGGACACCATGAAATGGAATGAAAAGGCCTTTTATGTATTTGAACCACTCGATGCCATCTATCAGTCTCGAAATCAATCTAGCAGACATTTTCAGCCATTGGATATATTGTTTGATGATAATTTAATGTTTAGGTAAGGAATGCATTCCTTTCCCTTTTAATACCCCTGGTGACAATGGCCATCGTCAGACATACTTTTTTTAAATTGAAAGTTTTTGAATCGATTCAAAAAGTATATTTAACAACTGCCAATATCAATGTTAAAAAAGTGTCACACGTGTAATTATGATAATAGCTATCCCCATATTGCATAATTATAGTCTATTGGTATTGCATTTTAATATTATCAATTTGGGTCTTTAATGCATAGAAATTATCTCCTTTTTCCATTATATGTTTATAAAATTGAAAGGAAATAATTTTGATATTCTGGGATCTTTTATAGGGTCAGTGACTAACAGATCACTTTAAATTCATTAAAGATCTGTACAAAAATCTTAAAATTTAAAGTGAAATAAGCTAACACATGGTTTCACTTGTAGACTAGATGTCAAAGCAATCACCAATGGTTAACTTTGCTACACAAAATATGAAATGGTGAATCATTTTCTTATCTGTTTGTTCCTTTTTTATTTTTGTAGAACTTTACCAGATGATGAGAAAAATGCTATTATGGGGTTTATGGATCATTTTTTCAATTGTGATTTTAAACCTCTGTCAGTAGAATGGAAAACCGGTGCATTTACTTTTTTTAGGGGGTCTGAAAAAGACACGAACAGCTTTAGGAATTGCTTTGAAAATATTGATGTATCAGGCACATCTGAAGCTCATCTGGGAAGTCCAAAGTTACTACTGGATTTAGTGTCGACCTTGGTCAACAACACAAGAGATAAAAAATTCCCTGCAAGAAGCTGCCATGGTTTGTATGAACAAAAGAACATTTACAATGAACGTTTAGAAAGAAAATTACCAGACACATTGTTATGCCAGTCCTCAAATTATAGCATTAAATGTCCGGAATATGTTCTGCTTTCAAACATATCAAGTCAACTATATCATCAAATCTGTATGCAGAATCTTGAAATGATAAGTGACATTTGTATCCCAAATCTTGAAAAGTCATGTAGTCAAGCAAAAATCAGAGCTTTTAAGACGATCAGAATGGATCCCGATATGTTGGAGCATATTATTCAAAATATTCCTGAGCTAAAAATTATATACTTGATAAGAAACCCTATTGCGATGATGATATCCAGATCGACTATGAATAGTAACTTCATATCTAAGCTTGCTCGAAGACTTGGAGGGGGAGATTACAATTTGATTCAAAAATCCGAATTGAAACTCTTGTGTAAGAAAATGATGAAAGATTATTACAAAATTCAATATCTTGATAGAAAGTACCCAGGCAGAATTCTTCAAATGAAATATGAGGATTTTGTAATGCATGGAAAGGAAAACATTGAGAAAATATATCGCCATTTAGGAGAACAGACTCCAGCAAATCTAGTACAACTAATGTTTAAAGAAAGTGAAGATAATGGAAGATTTGGAACACAGAGGAAAAATTCTACAGAAACAGCATTTAAAAGTTTGAATTCTCTGCCTGATTTAGAAAAACGTGAATTTACACAAATTTGTAGAAAAACACTTAATACCTTAGGATATAACTGACAGAACCATTGTTTAAATTCAGAGATTGGTATATTGCAGAATACCCAATTATATTCCAAAAATAGCCTAAATTGTTGGATATGAATAAGTGTAACGATATTGGATTAGATTTGTTTTGTGGGTTGAAAAATATAATGTACAGGCAAGATGTTATTCCCAATGATGGTAAAGCATGCAAAATTCACAAACAAACAAATAGTTGATATGTAGCATTAACTGTTCAGAGCTGTCATATGGCCGGTTGGTTTATTATAGCAAAGTTTTATCTTTGACTTTAAATCCAAATTTATAATCCTTTGAATGACTTGAGGTGAGTCTGTTCACATTGTTGACATTTCGCATAAGTTTAAAGCTGACGAACTCATGGCAAAGGTAGAAAGTTAATCCTTTGAAATAAAAAGATTTGTCAATAAACTTCAAGAAGAAAAACTTAAAAATCGCAACACTGTATCTTCAGTTTGCTGAATAGTAGAGCAATGTATCTGGAGATTCAAGGTGTGAATTCCATGGGAAATTTTGTGATGTGAAATTATTTTTTCAATAAAAT